>JARKIC010002654.1:0-53173 GCA_029378375.1 Mycena olivaceomarginata
TATTATCGAAAGTGCCGTTCTGCAGACCCCTAAGTGAGTAACTTGCTTTCGCTCTTTGGTTGCTCATACCCGCACTCAAGTTCCAAGTTGAGAAGCCGTATGCATCCCAAACATTCCTGTGAACAAAAGTCCAATTCAAATCCGTAAATACAGTGTATGTAGCATGATCCAGCGCAGAGCGGACGCCATAGGCACGGGTGCTTGGGCATGGGTGGGCCACACAGGGGGCGGCGGCGTCGACAAAAACACACCACGTCCACAGAACAGTGTTGGGCTTGCATGTGCCTGGCAAGATCTTTGCGGCCACGGCCGTGCGAGACCGATTTCCCCCTAGTGAGCTGATGCGCACGCAGTAGGGTGTGGTGTGGGCGAGAGACAGCAAACGCGGGGCTCGAGTGGGGGTGGGGTCGGAATTGTGCGCTGCTGTGTGCACGAGTTGGGATGAGCACAGCGGGGCAAGCGTGCAGGGGCAAGTGTCTGCAGAAAGCGGTTTCAGGCTACAAGAGCTTAATTAAGGTCAGTTTAATGAAAATTAAAGGAGAATTGAGATGAGCATGCACACCTGTGCCCTTGACGCAGCTAGCTGTCCCGATGCTCCCCTCTCGGCTCCCCACAGTGAATGCAATCCTACAAGTAAAATTCACCGAGGAGCGCGCCAATGGAGCGGCCCCCACCGCCGCTCAGCATTGTACGAGGCACAGCGCGATATGCCGCACTGGCTACGTTGTGGTCGGATCCTAGAACGCGCGCAGCTCCTGTGCACGAAGAGGGAGGGAAAGGGCATGGGTGGGTAATGCATGATAACTTGCATACATGGGTCACGAGAAGGTGATGCACGGGTGGGTCCACGTGCCGACAAAGGTGACGGTCAGGTGGTACCACGTGCCGACAATGGTGACGAGCAGGTGGAGCTGCATGCCGACAAAGACGCAACGACGTGGGGGCAAATGCGGGCCGGCCAGAGGACAAAGATGCGGCCGTATGATGATCCAGGTGACATGGGGGCGGGATGCTCGCCTGACAATGGCGACGAGCGGGTGGGTCTGCGTGTGGACAAAGGCGATGGGTGGCTGGGTTCGCATGTGGAAAAGGGCGACGAGCAGATGGGTCCACGTGCCGACAAAGGTGACGGGCGGGTTGAGTCGAGTGCCAACAAAGATGACGTGCATAAAGCGCGTCGGTGTTTTGCCAAGCACTGACAAGCGGTGCGTGGGATAGGCGCAAGGCGGGCACCTGCTTCAGGGCCGCTGTGCGGGGACCAATGGCAGCGTGGTGGTGAGTTTTGAGCCAGCTTGACTCCAGGTCCGAGCCGGCCTGCCTTGAGTCTTAAGTGTCTTGTGTTCTCCTCATCACGAGGTCGCAACAGGTCTATGGCATGCATTATGCCGTCGGACGGCATATTTGCCACGGCATTGGCGGGTGTCCAGCGGCTCACCACGGGTCACCACAACAAACCTTTGTTGTGCGATGCTTCAATGCGTAAAGGGAACAATAACTACTTAAAATTAACAATGTATATATTGACTATCTACTTAGACAATAGATTTTGCTTTGTGAATGAGAGTCAAAGGACTCTTTGTTGGACTGATGGCACCTACGGACCACATGCCTCGGAGGCACCTGGATTCCAGGTGCCTCGGCTTTTGCCCCCGGTGTGAGCAGTGAGAGTAATTCTTCAATGTTTGCATGAGAACTTGCTGGCTCCCACAAGGTCTCAAGTTCATCTAAAATCAAGAGACTCGGTGGATTGTTTGAGAAATGGTGCAGCACTGCTTGGGTAAGGTCTTTGCCAGGCTTGAGCCCCAGATGACTCCCAATCAAGTTTGCCAGTTCAACTTTTGTTGTTGCAGAGTTGCAAGTAACAAAGAACCTATTCTGTACATATCTGGCTGTGATTTCTGGGTGGTGCAAGACAGCTCTTGCTAGGGAGGTTTTTCCCATACCACCTGCACCCAAAATTGCTGTCCTCGGAGTTCCAGTGTTAAAATGGTGAAGGATTTCCGAGAGCTCAGACTCCTGACCATGGAAGATTTTCGGCTCAGGTGGCAGCATTGAGATTGAGTTAGAGCTTTGAAATAAAGCGATAAGTATAATCCGAGGACATTCTAGGAAAGGTGGATGTTGTACCTACTGGAGGACCAAGAATGATGTCCACTTATCTATGAAACAGTAGGTATGCATCTGGTGAAACACAGAGTCAGTCCGATTACTTACCGTGGATGCTCTTTCTGATGCTGTTTCTTCAGAGAGTTTTTCAATCATATCAAGTACTTCTTGGTGTCTCTTTTGTGCATCTTTCCTCATCTCTGCAATATCTGGTAGAGCCCTGGTTTCTTCAATCTATGAAAGATATGTATCTATGAGTTTTTGTTACATAGAAGTGACAACAGACCTGAAAGAAATCAAAGCTTTGTTGTAGTCCAGCTTGGCAGTCTTTCAGTAGTGTGTTAACTTCACCCTGCTGGAAGAAGCTTTTCACTCTGTTCCCCTTTTGTTGGGCCTCTACTAAAGTGTAGATTTTGTGAAGGATCCTGATTTCATTTCAGTGGTTAGTATATAGTGGTTTTGCAATGGACAAAGTACTCTGTGAATTCCCCCATATGGCTGAGCACTTCTGGAGGCATTTCTCCACCTGCATCTGACTTGATATGAAGAATTGTAATTTCATTCAGCACTTTGTGGATTTGCTCCAGAAGCTGAACACAGTCATCTTTGTGTTTACTAACAGTCTAACAAGTGGCTAAGTCTCACATTGAGAAGAGTCTCATCAAAAAACTCACCTGGATATTTTGCAGGACAGCTTGAGTTGTGTTGACCATAGCACCTAAGAATGGAGTTTGGATACTATCTGCAATGATTTCCAAGGTATTTGTGGTCATATTCAAGCCTGTGACCACATTTTTCAATCGATTCTGAGTGACGGTAGACGGGGGCATATTGGGAGAGGTGCAGTGATCTCGTGAAATGCTCGCCTTTAATGCGGCCATCCGTGGGTTCGCAGTGTCAGCAGCTCTTAATATCAATCTGCCAGCAATGCCACACCGACATGAGCATGTCGGGAGAAGTGCAGTGATCTTGTGAAATGCTCGCCTTTAATGCGGCCATCTGGGTTCGTATTGTCAGCAGTTCTTCATCAATCTGCCAGCAATGCCACACCGATATGATAATTCATACCATGCCCAAGGGTGGGAAACATCGTTGCCTCGCTGCGATGTCGAGCTCAGCCTCTGTAGTGTCGAGCGCAGCCTCGCTCCCAAGCTCTATCCCGACGCTAGCTTTGGTTACGAGCTCGATCCCCACCGAGCTGTGGAAATCAGCGCGTCGCCTCACTACCTGGCCAGAGTAACCCGGGATGAGCCATTCGGTCTTGCGTCTCTGTGTCTTCCCTCGGCACATACCGCCATGCCCTTTATCTCGCTTCCTTGCGCAGCCGTCCCCTGCCTCCTCCTCTCATCCCCATATCGCATCGCGGCCCCGAGTCAAAAACCCGGCCCGCATCACACGACTTCAGCACAGACTCCGCCGCAGCTTTGCCTGCACGATGAATTTCACGTACGCACACAACTTGCCGATCCTGGGACGATCCATTTCTTTTCTCGACCTCGCGCATCGCACGGACTTCACGCATCGCACGGATCTCACCCCTAGATCCTAGTGTAGCGCCAAATATCTCCCGGACTTAGCGCGGGGACCCGAGTCGAACCCCGTCGATGCAAGTTATATCTCCTATCCTATACTTATACTTATATCTTGCATGGACCTACATTCGGACCTCATGGACTCAACTCTCACGGACTCAACTAACCATATTCCTCTATAACTGCGCTCCATTTTATCGTCCTCGTCGTCCTCACTGTATTTTCACCAGTATATATATGTGATATTGTAGCACCACGATTGTTTGCACACGTAGTTATCGCTATCGAATACATTTCGCTTTCCGGGTTGTGGTTTCTTTGACTCCTTGCCATCCTCTCCCGTCCACAGACGCTGCAAAGGGAGGAGGAGTGGACCCAATTGGGAATTTCATATCTTATCGCATCGTAAGAGATAAGATCTCCATCGCGATTTATCATACTTAGTCGCGATTTAACCAGAGCAAGTCACTCCCTCAGCGCAGGAGGTGTGTTTTTTCAAAAAATATTTTTCATGCACCTAGGACTCAGGACCCGCCCCGGAACCGAACGGGCCCCGCAAGTAATGCGTGACAAATTCGGCTATGAAGGGCAGGCGGGAGCGCCCGGCCCAGCACAACGGGTCTGGTTTGATACGGAATTACCGTGGTAGATACTCGAGACTTGGGGAGATGAGTTTAATTTGTGTTCAAATATATAATTTGCTCGAAGTCAGCTCAGCTTGAGATGGAACTTATTTTGGATAATAAAGTTGTGTATAATCAACTCTAGATCTTATCCTTCCGCTCAAAAAATCCCACCCTCACCTATGACCCCCCGCGGAATCAAACCGGTGCCCCACAGTGCTCCCCTTGTGTATCTGGCTGTGGGCCTGTGTTTATGACCTACTAGGGCTGCTCAATAATTGGGTCGACCTGGTCAGGTCATGTTTTTAATAAAATAAATAATCATGCCGTTTGATCTCCGAGTGTTTGCCGATATTCTGATCAATGAGCTCGTGACCATGTGTACTTTCTCTCTGCGAACGCGCTTTGACTTTGGCACGCCGTACATTCCTTCCGCGACCCAGATTCTCTCAGGTAAGTCTTCCAGTGCTGTCAGCTGTCAGTACTTGACATATTCTCATCATACATCCGCGGCTTTGAAGCGCGACGCGTCGATAGCCGGTGCGTATTCGGCACCTTTTGTTTCTCAACTTTTTCTGATGCTTCTCAAGTCTTGGAACCAGTGCAAAGGTCGCACGCGAGGCTGTCCGGAGCTCTGCGTCAGCCCTCTCCGACCTCGAAGATGACCCCAGTGATTCAGATGCCAACATTGACCCTCAACTCCGCCGGGCTGCCCTGCATGTCCCGAAGACACCTGCTGCTGTTGTTTCGGAGCCCAAACACACCCCATCCACTGCGTTTCGAAAGCAAGTCACCAATTCCTTCAGCGGACTCAGGGAGTTCATGAAAATGAAGGCCGCTGCGGAGGAAAAAAAGGCAGGTGTCCTTGACGCGAGAGTTGTTATCGAACGCGAGAAGCTTGAGATGGAGAAGGCAAGGGGGAAGGTCGACATGGCTGAGAAGGTTCTGAACATGGCGGGCGCTAGTGACGAAGCTAAAGAGGCTGCGAACACTTTCCTTCTCAAACTCTTCACTTCTTAATCGAATGATTCTTACTCTTAATTCCATAGTACTTACTTTTCTTCCATATTCCATATACATAGCAGTACCCGTAACAGTCTATACTACGTGTTCAGAACAGTCGGTCAAGTAATGCATACCGTTTGATCCGTCCCTGCTCCTTCAGATAGTTGTCGGTCTCGTGCACTGGCACCTGCACCTCCCCTTCAACATTCGAGACCAGTGGTTCATTATCGCCATTGGTTTCGTCATTCTGGTCGTCAGGATTCTCGTCAATGAGCCATTCGTCGCTCGGGTGATCACCAAAGTCAATGGCCATGTTGTGTAAAACCATGAGAGCTTCAATGGTGCGATACACGTCCTGGATGTCCTTGTGGGGTCCCATTCCACGAAGGGATGGAAATCGACCCTTTAAAAGCCCAAAGGCATGTTCTATCGTGATCCGAATCGAGGAGAGACGCAGATTAAAGGCCTGCATCCTCTCTTTGTCTGCATCCGATGCTGCAGCAATCTCGGGCTCATCGAATGGGCGAACAGTGAAAGGAGAGGATGGATATCCTGATAAGAGGTTTAGAACTCAGAGGTAAAGATCCTCCGTGCAGATACATGCTGTACCTTTATCAACAAGGATGTATTCACCGTTCTCAAAATACAGATGCTGCCGCATCCAGAGATCCGAGTTCTTGAATATCTTGACATCGGTAACTGAACCAGGCCAACCCAGCTCGAACGATGTGAACCTTTTTTCATGGTCACAAGTCGCCTGGATGTTTGTCTGGACACAGAGTTAGTAGGTTCTTAATGACGAGGTAGAGAACCTACACCAAATCGCTTCTTTCGGGACATGAAGTGCGGGCCTTCATGGAGAGGAATTTCGTCAAAATTTATGAGAGACCCATTGCCTGCGCCAAGGCATCTCGAAAAGCCTGACTTGTCCTTGATGTATGTCTTGATTGTGAGTTTTCGCACAGGACTCGGCCATCCAAGGTACTGTGTCCGTAACTCGCGAAGGGAGCGTCGGACACGTTTACAGTAGAGGAAGACCGTTCCAAATCCGATTGAGAGTTTCTGCGCCGTGCCGAGAGTATCTGAACCAATCACGGCGTAGCGTACCAAGAAGCATCCCAGCTGATATTTGATGTGGCGCTGGGGACGGCCACGCTGAGGTTGGAAGATAGGGTTGTGGAACAAAACTCCGACCAGCCAGTCAAACATAGGCCGGCCGATGCTGGGTATACGAAAATTAGAAGAGACAGAGGAGACTGGGTGATCCATACCGAAACATGTGGCGGAATTCTCGATTGGGCGCTTGCAAACAGACAGAGAAAAAATCGGTGGACTTCACTATCTGGTTGTAGGGTCCCCTGGATCCATCCCCGGTCATCATTTCCGCAATTTGCATCCAGTTGAGTGCAGAAAGCTCCAGTATCTCTGCTGTATCATCTGTGAAAAGATCAGTGTCCCATTGCTCTTGATCTTCATATAAGATCATTTCTTCTATGTCGGGATCATCATCGAATGCAAGTGAAGTGGCTAGAAGTACCTCGGCGGTGTAGATGGCATCCGATTGCCTCTGTACCTTCGTCGGTTGCGGCATCAGGGAGAGTGGCCCGATTGGGATACGGTAGCCGGAGATCAAGCGGAGATCAAACGGCATGATTATTTATTTTATTAAAAACATGACCTGACCAGGCCGACCCAATTATTGAGCAGCCCTACTGTCGCAAGGTCAATGTGAGATTCAGAAAAGAAACAGAGGAAAAAATGCGCATTCAAGTTGCGGAGGCCACGATCGCAGGACCTGACCCCAAATCCAATGGCAATTCCGCAAAGAGCGAGACGATATGAGCCATGAAGGGCGGGTGCTCCCAGCGCAACGAGTCTGGTTGAAGTGTGCCGAATACCGCCCTTCGGAACCGCCGCTTCGAACTCGAACGCACGAATAAGCGTGAAGAGCATTGCTTTGAGTCTGTTTAAGCACGAAGCACGGGTTATAATCACATACTAGAGAGTAGAGGGATGCATGCTCGACGAGAGAGAACCGAAACCCGATGCAGTTGGTCGTCCCGGCGAAGAAGGTGAGTAAATTGGCCCATACGCCGGGGACGAGGCTGACTGCGTCTGAGAGGCTCTCCCAGCGCTCGAGTCTATTGGTGAAGAAGGGAGATTTACCCCGAGTTTGGTTCGAGGAGGGGGATAAGAGTGGTAGGAAAAATGTAAAGGCGTAGGATGAAAAAGAGACGCTACTGTAAAGGAGTAGGGTAGCTGTATGTATAACTGGAATATACGTAGTAGACCGATTTCGCCCGAGCAAGGTAACGGTATGGGTCCAAAGTTTTGTAGGCAAAACTGGGACTCGAATAGGATTCTTGTAAATGGTCTAGAACGTAGGTGTTCTATACCAAGACAAGGTTTCGTAGGCAGGTCGCCGAGTAGTCTTGGGAATCCGGAAATACTCTGCGCAAAGCACGAGCAATCAGTCTGCGCAAAGCACGACTAATAATATGTTGACAGCTGGAACGAATCCGGCTGGAATAGAGTTTGAGAGGAAGCCTGGAGGTTGGTATACGAAATTGTGGTGGTAATCGATTCGTTGGAACGTAGCGTTGATGCGTCTTGAAGGTGTCTGCGCACCCGCTGTGGTGGCAAGAGGCAAGCAAGAAGGTGCTGGCATTGATCCGTAAACAAATTACATAACATCACACCCGACGCGCCCGTACTCAAAGGCCATCGGGGCTGCACTAAATAATAAAATATAGGTAAGTAGCCCATGTCAAGGCAATAGCCAGAGTTCCTCCCGACTGATTTATCCATCCACCCAGGGTATGCTAATGGTAGCAATGACTCGATCCGGATATGCATAGGAAGCGAGGAGACCGGCCGCCAACGGTCTCAATGCCGGCCGCCACGACATCCTTCCTTGCTGGATCTACTACCCCTGGACTTCCAAATTCACCAACTGTTCGGTCCCCTGTCAACGAAAGGATACATGGTTGTAAGTAAAATAAAACGTCAAATAATTTCACCCTTGAACCAATCTAAAAATGAAGACGCCCGAGCGTAACGCTTGGGCATGTCGAGTGGAAAATGATGTGGATGGTGCTCAGGAAGTGCCCGAGGCTTGCCTTGGGTTCGCGTTGGCAAATAATTGCTCGTGACTGCACGGGTAGGACATGCGACGAGGGTATTCGGACTTGATGTCCGATCAGCGCCGGCTAAGCGCCAATCGTCCGTGGAGTAAAGTCCTAAAGAAAAGCTCTATAAAATATGTCTGTCAGTAAGGTGAAATAAAGAGGGAAAAATAAAAAGGAGGCGGAGGATTGTAGTGGCATCAAGTATAGACATAAGAGGGAAAAGACAGCGAAAATTGTCGAGACTGCAGTGTATGGTTCAAGACGTCGGAATGTCACGTTTCCACGCTTCGGCCATCCGTCCCCTCCACATTGGCAAATTAGATGTTTGTTGACTTGGGTCAGATAAATCACGTACGTGAATTCGCGCGGATCTTCGCCCCAGATTTCCGTGTCCATCCTGACGGCCGAGGGGTGTGGATCATGTGGCCCTTGGAGATCCTACGGGAGAATGCGTCAGAGTGAGAGCCATAAAGATCCGGAGGGGAAACGAACACGAGGCTATCGCGCGACTTCCCCGCCTGAACACGACAGGAGCATGGAAACCTGGGCGAGAGTAATTTCAGACGAGGTATTTCTGCTCATATACTATGATATAGGTGGTCGCTCACGCATGACTTCTCTCACGACGGTTTCGAGATGCGGAAGGGAGTTGAGCTCTTCTATGGATATGTTGTCTGTCGAAAGAGTGAGGAGATAATTGCCTAGTTTAACTGGGATTGCAGTGTTCTGCGAGAGAGCGTGCAGTGCCCACGCAGTCGCGACGCTACGAAGAGAGTGCCAAATAAGGTTCCGGAGACAATTATGTAGGTAGATGAAACTGGAGACCTCGTCGATTCGTGTCCGGCGACAAAGAAAGTTGATATCTCTGCGTAGGTAGATGGAACTGAAGACCTCGTCGATTCGTGTCCGGCGACAAAGAAACTTGGTATCTCTGCGCACGCGAATAAACCCTCCACATACAAGCTGTCATGGATATAGTCATTTCGGACTCAACCACCGTGAGTTCATACTGTTTCGACTATTTCATATTCCTGTTGCCTCACTCTGTGCCAATCCCTACTTCCCTCTTACCTACCACTTATTCATACTTATTTCAACTCCCTCCCTCCTTCCTTACCAACCATCTTCCTAATGTCATAGTTACTATGTTTCAGCTTATATTTCATATACTTATACCTTACAGTATATAAACTGTACACCTGTGAAATATACAACACTTTTATCCTGCAACACTCTTCGCTCTAAACGCACCCTCGTGCTTCGCTTAATTGCCTTGCCCTCAGCCTAACGGCTTCGACGAACGTCTCGCACTCGTCGAAGCCCAGGACAAATATGTCTAACGGCCTTGACAATGTCTCGCACTCGTCAAGTCCCAGGACACCCTCACACGATAAGTGGTAACGAGCCTGTGGCTTGTTTGCTTATTGTGTTCGCATTTACACCGGAAAGCTAACGGGTTCCTAGTGAACTTGTGGAATTGAACACAAGCTGTTTAAATTAATCCAGGCTTACATGATATAACCTCCGCCTGAGTGAGGCGTTGACTCTCCGGTAGACTGGGAGGCATACTCGCTTTGACGAGGACGGACACCAGGTCCCGCTTGGTCTCCAGACCTTCGGGCTTGCATTTGTCTTGCTCTGCATCACAATCTGGCTTGCAATGCCGTCCATCTTAGTTCATGTATTCCGGGTCGCCCTCCACGGTGCCGACTGTGAACCAGAGTCAGTCAGAAGAAGCGCCGATGGTCGAAGCGTGTATCATACCAGCGATCTCAGAATAGGGATCATCGACTGAACAAGTCGGGCGAGGGCATACCGACTGGCCTGGGGGGAATGTAATAGCTCAGCGAAACGCTTCGGTGAGCTCGCTGGGCCGTCCATTGGCCTCGAGCGCATCGACGTCGTGGTTGAAACCTGGGTTGTGATGCGGTGTGAGCGGCCGTTAAGAACGAACGATTGCCTCGGACCTGTTTTTCCTCAACCCGGAAAAGACGTCGACCCGTTCGCCATCCTTCTTCCCAAGTGCGATCTGCCGTGACTAAATATCCCGCAACTATGTGATCATAGTGCGCATCAGCCGGGGCTCCGTCTGACCGTACGTACCGTACCGTACAATACGCTCTTGAACAGCTTTCTCAACAAAAATCTCCGTGATGAGCCGCATTTCTGCTACACCGAAAGCCGGAGTCTAAATATCGATTTGAATTGTGCCCTAATGAGGGGATTTGCATTAGCTTACCATGATTCTCCAATCGTCGGTTGAGGGTGTGGGCCCATTGCACACAGACATACCTGGTGTGTACGCTGATCCAGCTCTACCGAAATGAGTCCTGCAAAGCAGATGAACTCCGAGCCTTCTGTGTCCGCTTGGGATTTACCTTTCCCCAATAACATAGCTGTATTGCTGCGGGTAGACGGCGCTCTCCGATAGACGGTACTGTTGTTGACGATATGAGTGAGTGCCTTGATTCCAGACGTGTGCAATTCGCTCATCTGGCGAGAAATTCAGACGGAATCGGGGCTAATATAAATCACACACGCTGAACAGACGCTTGAACTTGAAGGTGGGACCGAACTCTTCTCGCTACTTGTCGGTCAACTTGGATCATCCTGGCAATATAATGGTCAAGGCGGAATACCCAACGAGTATGTGTCGTAGACGTTACCATCATGTCTTTGAAACTGTCGAACATCCGGCTCGAACTCCGGGGACCTGCGACATGGCGCAAGGATGGCGATAATGGAGTGTACTAAATGGTCAGATACATAGAAGAGCAGAGTTCCAGCGATCGGAAGGAGTATTAGTCCATGCGAGAACCCATGGCCGTTCCAAGGTCTGGATCGTTGGTGATAACGGACAGTACTTGCTTCCCATTTTATAGAAAAACCGTGCCGAGAAGCTGTCAGGAGCTGTGACTTCATTCGGCGTTTCAACATCATCATGAAAAGGAAAATAATCCCGGGTTCCCAGGTGCGGTACTCTGCAAATGTAGATTTGGGCGTCTGCTCAGAGCACATAACACATTGTGTGAGGGAGGGCCCAGGAATCGGTTTTCGAGATGCTACTGCTGTTGGTTCACAAATAGAGAAGACATTTCCATGTGCAGGCCTGTTGCGACCAACTTCACGCGTTCAACGCGGTGGCCAAGCAGTGGTGGCGGCGATCAAGATAGTAGTCACTTGAAAGTGACAGTCATGATGATGAATCAGGTCATCGGCCCGAGCAACCGCACGGCAGAACGGCATGCTCATCTACGCTCCCCAGGCGCATCCCCCCGAAAATCCTCTTCTACGTGTACCATTTCACTTGTAAGCGTCACAACGAGCCCAGGCGCCATCTCTTTACCGTTTTCGACGATACAACTCCCTTTGTCTGCTCCACCTTTATC
This sequence comes from Mycena olivaceomarginata, assembly GCA_029378375.1. Lineage (NCBI taxonomy): Eukaryota > Fungi > Basidiomycota > Agaricomycetes > Agaricales > Mycenaceae > Mycena > Mycena olivaceomarginata. The sequence continues at coordinate 11,784 of JARKIC010002654.1, forward strand.
TTGTGCTGCTCCCAATCGACGCCGACGACGCTTCCTGCTGCGGGGACCTGAGTCCTGCTCCCAAAGGATGGCAGCGCCCCCCGCGCGCGTATCTCCAGCCTTGAGCCGCCGCGCCGTGCCTAGGCGCCGAAGTCGTTTGCTGCGCCCGGCTCACTAACGCCTTCCGCTTCTGCTTCCACTTCATGCGTTGCTCGTTCTACGTCATCGCCTGCGTCAACCAACCTCCGCCTCGCCTCCCTCATCGCGCGCGGCATCGTGGTGAACCTCTCCAACACGCCGATGACCCCCACTTTGTCGCCATCGGATATGGAGCAGCAGCATCTCCCTTGTGCGAGCGCCTGCAAGCGCTCCTTGCGCTGCACGGGCGCCATCTACGCGTGTCCTCTGCGACGCGGATGTCGGCGGGTATTGTACCGCCGACATACGCGCCCTCGGTCTTTCTTTCGGGGAGGGACGGTGTGGACCTCCCGCTGTCGACACCAGCGCCATCCGCTCCCCTGTGCTTCATTGCCACCGCCTGGCGCGCACGCTCCAGCTCGTGCGGGAGTGCCGGTCCGGCTCTGGAGATGTCCGCGCCGCGCTGTTGCTGGGCCGTCGGGAGGGCAAGAGGCAGACGCGTGCGGCGACGAGGAGGATGTTGGCGCGGTGGGCATCGAGGCTCAGCGTGGCGAACGAGCCCCTGCTCCTTGACTGTACGCTGGCGATCGGGGGCGGGCGTCTGTCGCGGATCCACGTCTACGACTCGTTGCGGTGTCGAGCTCCGCCTCGATAACCATGGATCCCCGAACTGCGTATTGACCTGATCACTCGCCACGGTAGCTCGAGGCCCCCTCCACCTCTGCACTTCCACGTTTCTGCACACGTCGAACCGACTTCCTCACTCATCCGCAACTCAATTGATGTCCACCCCCGCCATCGATGCCCGCCAGGCCTCGATTCCGAGCGATCCGCCGTGAAGTGTGGGCCTGATCGTTCGGTCCCCACGAATTCACTCGCTCGCCCGCCTGCGAGTGGATTCACATCCACGTGCTGCGCGAGTGCCGCCTTCGCATCCCATTTTCCCTACCACATCCGCACGACACGACGCGAGACCGCATCTCACCCCACTGTACCCCCTGCACTCATCTTTCTACGACGCTTTCCGCCCAATCCGTCTTTTTTCTGACAATACCTCGCTCCATCTCGCTTCGCCATTGTATCTCGAGCACAGTACTCGGCATTCCTCCATTCACGCACCTCGACGAACCGAAACGCCACTGCGACTGCATATTCACGGACCTCATGGACCACACTGTATATCGCGTACTTCGCGCTCGTACATATGACCGCCCGCGTCTCGACACTATCTTGCCCATCCTATACTTATATCGTATCATATCGTTCATGGATCTACGTACGCACAGACTTCATGTACTTGGACTACGGACCTCATTATTCGTACCAAGTATTCATCTAACGTGCACCCACTGTATCTTCATCAGCCCTGTACATTGTATATTGTAGCACCATGATCATCTGTGCACGCCGCATTTTCGCCATCACTCTGGGCTGTGGTTTCCTACCACTGAGATGGAAAGGAAGAGGAGGAGTGGACCTGATTTGGGAATTTCGTATCTTATGTTAAGGCTACGGTTATCTCGTCGCGATCTTATCGCACTCAAGCAAAGATTCAAGTCGCTCTTCCACAAAAGTGATTGAGGCTCGGGTGTAGCCTCAGCCAGAGGCCTTTCCCCCTTCCCCCTCCCTTTCTCTTTTTTTTCAAAAAACAAGAGGCTGCGAAGACCCGACCTCGAATCAAACGGGGTTCCGCAAACGAATTAAAAGCCCACCTATGAAGAGCGGGTGCACGCAGCGCGGCGGGTCTAGTTTAACGGAAGCGTGTATTTGATGTGGCATATCCTTCGGAGGGTTCAATCAAGAATAATTTATCAAGGTTCTTTTCTGAAAACAAGGTGTGGAGGTATTTACGACCCGCCCCCGAGTCGAACGGGGTCCCACAAAAACTTAACAGCACAGTTATGAAGCGCTGGGCGGGGCGCGCGCGTAACGGGTCTGGTTGAATTGGGCATTCAACCTGGTACCATTGCAGGATTGAGTCGACTTGGGGAGATGAGTTTAATTTCGTTCAAATGTCACAGCCTGGGTGCGAGAAAGCAGGACGGATTCTCAATTGGGGGTGCGACCCACCCGGACGATAGATATGCCTATCCTCAGCTCTAGACTTTGTCTTTCATTCCAAAAAAAAAACACGAATTACTTCGCCTGACCCCTACCAAATCGAACCAGTGCTCCACAATACTCACCTTCTGGATCCGCGGAGAATCAGAGAGACCGAGGTGAGATTCGGGAGAGAAGTAGAAGAAAAACGTGGCTGCCAACGGAAGACCCGACCCCGAATTGAACGGGGATCCCGCATGCGATGGAGCAATGGAGTGGATGACCAAAGAGGGGATGCGCCCAGCGCGATGGGTGTTAGTGGAGTGGAAGAGCCCAACGTAAATAAATGAGTGAGGTGTCTTACAAGCTTCAATATCTCCATCTTCGTCGAAGTGCCCCCCCCCCCAAAAAAAAAAAAAGTTATATATTGACCATCATGCTACGAATTACATGGAGGTTCGCTACACCACAATGTAGTTTGTACCCGCCGTACCATGTCATGTAAAATATTGTGAATACATCCCTCCTCTCCCTCGCCATGCCCGACGAATGGAATAAGTTAGAGCCCGGTTCTTGGACTGGAAGAAGTCACTCGTAAGTCCGAGACGAGTGCAAGCCGACCCTGCCAGGTCCGGTGCGGCAACGGAGGCAAGTAGAAATACCTGCCTGAAAGCCACAACAGGGTGGAGCCTATTTAGGCTGGGGTCCACTCGCCAGCAGTCCTGGCAGGGTAGGTGAAGGTGACCGCGCTCCCAAGAGGCGCAGAAACCCGATCTTACTCAACCCCAACCGGTACTGGTGCCCTTCGGATAGCAGACGAAGGGAACTAGTGCCGAACCAATTAAAGTAACCACTGACCCAAAAAACATTTCTACTAATGGTTTGATTTTCACAGGCACAACGGCGCAAAGCATCCCAGTGACGGGAGACGGTGGCTGCTCAGCCCCCGGTGGCCACACACTCAATGATTGTCCTGAAAAGGAGGGGGATATCGCGATGGGAGGTGCTGAGGACCTCACACACCGCGATGAACCCGAAAGGGCGAGTGGTATGAGAGGAGCTGATGACACACCTAGTACTGCGCCCATGCGAGAAGAGCTGCAAGGCTCCGTCTGAATGGACGAACGCACTGCAAGTGCGAGGCCACCATCCCAGGGGGCAGTACAGCCCACCGTTGGTACGGAAAACGCCGCTGCATGTGCGCAGACTGCTGAAAGCGGGAATGCCGAGCTAAGTCGGAATAGTGCTCCGATCCGGGAGGCTATGATTCAATGAATCAATACCTTGATTACGTCGCGGGAGGGGCAATGCTCCCACCTGTCGTACAGTCACAGGAGCCTCAGGAAGACGCTGATATGCCACCACCCGGACCTGAACTCCCACCTTTCATGTTAGTTGACACGAATGACGAGAGCTGGAGAAATGATACCCCGCCTCTACCACCAAACCAACCCCGGCCGCTCCCGCCTGCAAACAGGACACCAGGTAATGCTGCCCTGACAACTGCCGCTACGCCTAGGGTGGGAAAGAGGACGACAAAGGTGTCCATTAAACTGGCTGCTTAAATGGAAAAGACAAAAAATGGTGGAAACTAAATTAGATCATTAACCATGAAAGAATTGGACTGCTGATGGTCGGAGAAGCTCACCTTGATGAAAAACGCCTCGAGAGCATTGACCCAGTCTTTAAAAGACAACTGTTAATAAAATATTCAAAAGACCCCAGAACACCCAACACGAACAGGGTGGCTATAGTCGTCAACCGGAACCAACTCAAAGTCGAAGGCATACATACAAAAGAGGTGATCCCGGGAAGGGCCCTGCTGCTAGAGACGAAAAAGCATGATGGGAAACCTCTCTCTATCCTGGGGGTATACGCACTGAACACACCGAGCGAAAACACCCAATTCTAGAAAGATATACAGGGATGGTTTGCAGCGCATCCCTCTGTACGAAGACCGGACATCCTCGGAGGAGACACGAACATAGTGGAACACACCATTGACCGCCTCCCAGCACATGAGGATCCGGAGGCGGCCGTATCGGCGCTAGACGACCTCAAGGGCCATTTGAACCTCGTTGATGGTGTTAGTGGATGGGGTTTTTCGGGTGCGCGGGTAGATGCGCGCTGCGAGGCGTGGGGCATCTCGGGATCGGATCGGATCGGCCGAGGTGGGATATATGTAGTCACACGTGACGCTGAAGGCTTTTCTTCATGCGTTTGACGTCCCTTGTATCGTAGGGCGACAAACGACTATATCTTGTGCTTGGTACTGGTCTGGTAGCATCTGGCAGACGGCAAACTTTAACAGATGGCTGGCAGGAGACTTTTCCAACAACCAAAACGTACACTTACCACCAGATGTACACCGGCTCGCAATCCAGACTAGACCGCTTTTATGTGAAACATGACCTAATAGCCCACACGTACGAGGGGATGTGTCAACGTTGCCACACCCACACGCAGACTCGTGGGGTACAATGTCTGAGGTGCGCAAGTGTGGCACGAGTGGAAAGAGATACGCCATTCTCGCGTAAACGTGAGAGGATTCATCGAGATCACCGGTGCCGCCGATCTGATCCCATTTTTGCTTCTTGCTTCCTCCCTCTTCCTCTCTTTCTCCTCCCGTTCTGCTGGCCACCATGGACGGCACCCACCTGCCTGCAAGTGCCCTCGACCACTCGGCACAATGGAGAGTGGTAATCTCATGAGGTTGTTGGGATGAGGCCACACTGACTGCACTGAAAGGTGTGTGTCCACTCCTCACCAATTGAATTACCTACTCATGGCCGCCCCTCTCCCACGCCTATGCCCTCATGCATGTGCAGAAAAGGTGAGTGTTTCAATCTTAACTAGCGGCCGATTCCATCCCGGTGGTCATGCACCCCGCCCAAAGCTCCCCTCATAGCGGTGGGGAGAAATTGTTGTCTGCGACCGCACAGAACTATTATGCTGCTGCGCAATCTGAGTGAGTGGCTGCCTTCTAGTGCTCCTAGCGGAACTCGCATGCGGAATGTGCAGAATGCGAACATGCACAAAATGCAGGTACGGCACGCTCAAAACATGTGCGATCTCTGCAGGGGGACGGTGGGAGACACACGCAGTGCTGACACGAGCGTGTGCATCCACGCTGGGGCGCAGTTTCGCGTGTTGCTGGGCGGTATTACAAACTGTCTAACTATATATTAGATGTACGGTATGTACGTCGTTTGAATACATTTGTTTACATCCACTCCAAATTTCTCAGAGTCTCCTCGCTGCCTAAGCTTGATAGTAGAGCAGCAATATCAATAATTGATTACAACTGATGTCGGAACCTAGGGCACAAACGAAAATTTTCCGTTTTGGGAAGTTTTTCATTGCGCCAACCGATTCCCTCATAAGTCCCTGAGTTTTGGTCTGACCACCTCAGAACCTATACTAATCTTCCAGAATAATTGGTCCGCAATTAGTAATGTAAAGGAAAACACAAAAATGCATTTCATTTCTCCATTTGGCACTGAGGGCTTTGTTTCTGTTCAGCACCTCCTAGGAGGGTGGGCACTTGTTCAAACACACTGAACTTTTAGGAGGGAAGACTTACATGCATTATAAAGAGGGTGATGTAGCCAAAATTACAATTTTCTTCTCCACTGAGTCACTATTGGCTTGGAAGTAATCTTTCGATCAAAATTCTTAAACTCCCATAACTTCTTCAATATGGAACCAAATTCGAAGCTGAAATTACACAGGACATCGCATTTGACGTCCCCCTCAGGTTATATGCTCAAATTGTCCTAGTTTTCTTAAACCTATACCCTCAACCTTATATAGGATTAGTAGCTGTCTGAAGGAACTCACCACCGGAATGAGCTGCCAATGATGAGTTTGAGAGTTAGTATTTTTGATGGAGACCAGCATCAATATTCACTCACTCATATGACACCAGTCTGGCGACATAGTGTGGGATCAGAAGGGAGATGTCACTGAATCAGGAGGTGAAAATTGCGAGCACTCACAAGACTATGCTGGGAAATTTAACTGCAATGATGCATATGAATGGGTGCCGTCGAATTCGTTCAGGTGAGGTAGGTGAACAACGGCGACGAGTCTAAGCTGTCAGTGGTGGTGGAGACAGTGCTCAACCGTTTGAAGTCATCAGGGAAGGAGTTGCCCAGGCTGCGGAGCCCTGGTAAGGCTGCCACAATGGGATGAGCAACATGACGGCAATGAGTCAAGGAGGGAGGTATACTTAACTGCCTCTCTATGTCCTAAAGGGTGGTGTGGACACCAGAGGCCAGATCAGTGTGCCAGTAGTTGTAACTGCGTACATCGTCAAGTGGTTGATGAAGAGATGGGTCAAACTTTACTCACCGAGGCTACTCAGTGCTGAAACGAAAGCAATTCACCCGACAACATGATGTGTGGGGTGGATGGGGGACACCATGTTGAGAGGATGGGAGGGGATCTGAGGAGAATCAAGATGTGGGTGAGGAGGCTGAAGGAAGTTCCTATGCAGAACGGTGAGCGAGCTACAACAAGCCAGCAGCGTCCTAGCAATGAGGCCAATGAGGATTTGCAGCACAGGAGGAAGCAGAGGACACTTACTTGTTTGAGGAATCACTTCCCTACACCCAGAGGTAAGGCAGGTGAGGCAGGATGCACTGTGATGAGAGGAAGAAGCTGGGGGAAGATGGGGGGAAAAGGAAAGAGGTGCTGATGTCTGTCGTAACACAATCAAAACAAACCACCATTTTTTGGCACATAAGTGTTTCTATTTGATCCGACGGACTTTAGGCCTTTGGCGGTCGGCAATGGACTTCATAAAATTCAAGCAGATTTCCACGGCAAATGATTTGAGGTGCCAACTGTCCTCAAAGGGCCGCAAGTCAAGTCAGCAATGAAGGGTTAAACCACTCCGGCTGTGAGACTAGAAAACAGAGTGGCTTGAGGCAGTTGTTGCATGTTATTACTGATTGCATGAATTAATGTTGATTATCAACAATTTTAGTGTTGTCAACAATTTGTCGACAATTACTGAACAATTGTCAAATCTGGATTTTCCTGATGATGTAGCCACTGTTTATAGCCCCCATGGAGAAGATGAAATAGTGGCCAGCACATACCGGATGGTCCTGACACTAATCTAAAACATGAGCCACCAGTTGATCTAGTGGCTCCACCGCAAACTCTCTATTACCTGATGTTGTACCTCAATATATTGAAGAAATTCAGTGATAGGACCTATCTGCTGAGATATGGCCTGTAGTGTTACTACAGTTCAGCTCAGCTCAGCTAGCCGATAAAGCTGAGCTGATATTTATAGCCAGCCAATTGTTGGCGGCTTCTACACACTTGGCTTCAGTTCAAGCCGGCATCAAGCTGGCTCGAGCCACGGCTTGTGACTATTTGTGACAGAATTGGCCTCTCCTTCTGTGACATTCCCGCCACCCTCCTTCAACCCACCCCGCCAGCACACTGGGTTTTGACACTGTATACCTGTCATTTGAGAGAGTCTATTTATGACCAACACGGAAGAGAACCACAAAACTTGCCTCTGGAGAGTTGGACATCATCACCAAGGTCCTGCCACTATGATGCGGGATAGAGGTTGGGAGATTTCACTCACTGGGCAAAGAACGATGAGCGTACAAGTACCTTTGATGTGTGGAAATTTCCCAAAGAAAATCCAGTCGGATACAAGTCATTGCACAGGCCTGAGTGGAGCATCAATAATTCATGAAAATGCGAAGAAACACCCAGGAGTACATAGTTTGAGGACCTTGGTCCAATCTTCGATGATAAGATCAGAAATTTCTTGCGGAAAGACTGAACTGTCTCTGGATTTGAGAATTTCAGCTGTTTGTGAGGGTGGCATTGTAGAAATCCAGGTCGTACCAAGTAACTCAGAAATCCGAGAACACACACTGCACTACTACACTACTATATGTTGAAATTCTGGAGGGGTCTGAGGGAAGTGGGAACAGTGAAAAATAGGAAATTCAGACCAAACATGATGGGGGTAATAATAATAACAGAATAACAACAAAACAAGACAAACACATGTAGGTATCTGTACTACTTCGGCAAAGGCATCGATGCCGTTGCCGACAAACCCTCCCAAAATCTGGATGGCCTCGTCCTCTTTGGCAATGTGTACATTGGCTGGGATTGCTTTTGCAAGCGGGTGGACCTGGCGCGTGGCAATTAGGTCATTTCTGTATTGTTCTGTCCCAAAGGGTATGATTTCGGTTTTGGCCGAATTAAATCTCGCCCCACAGGCTAGGCACCAGCGGTCTAGGATTTTTTCCAGGTCCTCGAAGCTGTCGTGTTCGGAGAGGTATGCCGTAGTGTCATCCGCAAATAGTTGCACTATTGCGTTATCCGCCCCTCTGGGGACTTTATAACCAGGTAGCTCGGAGTTTCTTAGCATGGATGCTAACAGCTCTATCGCCAGGTTGAAGAGAAGACAGGACAGTGGGTCACCCTGCCTGACACCCCTGGTGACTCGGAATGAAGAGCTGATTTCACAATTTATTATAACATGGGTGTCCGCATACCTGTACAGGGATTTTACTGTGTTGACAAATAGATCAGGTAGTCCGTGTTTCCTCAGCGTGGCCCACAGGTAGTTGTGCAGTGTCTTGTCGTATGCTGTCTCTTGGTCCAGAGCAACTATCATACTGTTTTGCAGGTCATTCTCGCTGTGTTCTACAACTTCCATTGCAAGATATATTGTGTCCGTGATTCTCCTGCCCCACATAAAGCCTGATTGGTCTTTATGGATAAGGTATGGCGCGACTTCTGTCAGCTTATTTGCTAACGCCTTAGTAAAGATTTTGTAATCCGTGTTGAGTACTGTGATCGGGCAGTAGTTGGCTATATCGGTGACATCCTTCTTCTTAAAAATGGGGCACATCCATCCAAGTGAAAATCCAGTGTCTTCGATCACGCCGTTGAAATGCTTGCTCGGTCTGCAACAGCAGTACTAGTTTAATCAAGACCCAACAAGCAGAATGCGAGTTGCTTGATTAAGGCAAAAACGCAACTGCTAACCAAATCCTAACTACTTTCCCCTTGAATGGTTTAGACTGTGCCGCCGAGTACGGGTCTTTTGAACACTTTAAGAAGGTTCAAGGAGCACAGATAATCCAGCAAAGGTTGCGAGGAACAAGCCTGTTTTAAGAGGTCTAGTCCGAGGTGCAAGGTTTGATTTAGAGTATTAGACCTCTTTGAGCAATGCCAAACGAGTGCCTAAGCCAACAAAGCAAGTTTAAAAGCTTTAGAAGCTTGAGCCAACAATCCCAATCCTAACAAGGTGCCGTGTTCTCCAAATCCCAAATAATAAGCCTTCCAAGGCTACTGTAGTGCGGTGCCGTGTTCTCAATCCTAATAAGCTCTCTCTAGCTTCTTAACCGTTCCCAATCCCAAGATCCTGAGTCAACAATTGATATTGAGTTACTTGTGCAAACGAAACAAAACTTCTTCATGAAGTCAGTCCTGGGTGACAAGTCCCGAATCTCCATCATTTATCAAGCAATACCCGGTAAAGGCTAATGCTCTTAGTGACAGAAAGTTCAGTGCCTATCCATGCCAAAACCTCCTCCTTATATACTGTACAATTACGCTTACAATACGATGATTAGTCTACTCGCCGGCATATGAGTAAGGTGTCCGTAGTTAATCATGTGTGGGTAAATATATAGGATCCTCGTGTGTCGACCCCTTAATGCTTGAGTGTGTCCGGTGTGACTGCTTCCTGTTCGATCGTGTAGACAGTCCCATCTTCTATCCTCTTGTCCCCCGTTCAGGACCTTCAGTTTTAGGTAGATGCAGGTACTGGCTTTAAGCCAGTACCTTAATCAGCCCAAACCGCCAAGTGTTTGTGGAGATATGCGAGTTATCGTCCTGGCCTGGTTCAAGTAACCAAATCAGGATGGCAACAATGATCGGATAGTTGATTAGCGAGGTCCAACCATAGCCGGGGTAACCGGTTACTGTTAACCCTGAATCACCTGATCCGTCGCACAAGGTTCCATTTGTAAATCAAGCACAATAAAGTACTCGAACACCTAACCAAGACCCCACAGTGGTGCCCCAGATCATCAGAGGGGATGATTAATATCACCCATGTTGTTTGTGGGCCCTGCGATGCCTTGATTAAGCAGTGATGCTTAATCTTGGCAATTAAACCCTTAATCATGAATGTCAACTAGTATGAACTTTCCAGCTGATACATCCCAGGCGGACTTGATTAAGGTCCTCATGCAGGATCAAGCCCTGATTAGCCATATAGGACTTATGCTAATCCTTTGGAGCGGCGCGCTACGTGATTAAGGTAGAAATTGGCAAATTCCTTGCTATTTCACCCATGGTCTGTTTCACGGCTTATCACCGTGTTCCTCGATGTCATTGTATACCCAAGTGAGGACCTTGATTATGTTGCCTCTCTTTTCGGGCACTTCACCCTTCTCTTGGGCATCGTCGTAGATCTTGCTTTGCTGTTTCCAGAATTCCGAGATCAAGCCGTTCATGCCTGCTGCTCGACCCGCCGCTGCTTCGTTAACAGCTTGGCTGACATCTGGCTCTGTGAGCTTCTTCCGGAGGTCATTCATGTTTACGCCTCGCCGCGGTGGTGGCACTGACCCCAGTGCTTCTTCCTGGGCTTCCGCCCTGGCACTGAGCGGGACCTCTGCTCCATCTTTTTGGAGATCATTGTGGTAGTCCCTCGCAATCTCCGCCATTTCTGACAACTTTCTGCTGCCCTTATCCAGTGTTGTGTCGGTCCTTCTCAGGAACTCTAGAGTGTCTCGTGGTTTCCGCTCTTTGGTGAGGTTGACAGCATATTTTGTAATGTGGTTCAGTTTGGTCACACCTCTGACTCGAGTTTCCATGCGCTTTCTTTCATTCTGCCGATCAATTAATTCATCGATTTTCTTCTGGATCTGTGCGGCGGTTTCTGCCCTCTGTTTTTCTTTGCATTTCAGGCACTGTGTTTCTGTGCCTTCCACTGCGGTGTCTTGGGTGTCCGGGGGGGCCGGCCGCACTCCTGCGGTGCACGAGTGGCTTGCCATTCCATACCCCTCGTTTGGAGGTGTCTCTGGGGCACCGTTTAGCAGTGCTTTCCTCTCTTCCTGGAGAGCTCTCTTTTTTTGTTCAGAGGCTCCAACGGCTGTTTTGGCTCTTGCCTTAGCAGCCTCAATCACGTAGTCCTTCACATGTTTGAATTTTGTCTGGGCATTGTTCATTTCGGTGCATTCCTCACCCATGGTGTGTTCCATTCCATAGATACTTTCCGAGGCCTTATACATGAACCCGTCGTCGTGGATTAGGAAGTGTGGCATTGCCCACCTGCCCTTCCCAATGTATGGTGCCCCTGGGGCAGAGATAGTGGTGGACACCATCCTGTGGTTGGTGATGCTCCCTACTTCCTCAATTATCCAGTCACAACAGTTCTTCATTTGAGTAGGTGACACAAGGATCTTGTCGATGCGGGATAGTGTGTTACGTGTGCTTACGTGCATGTATTCCTTCTTGGACGGGTTACATTGTCTCCATCCGTCGATGAGGCCTAACATTCGTGTGAAACGTAGGTATGCCGCGACTACAGAGTCACTGTCTGCATGGTGTGGTTGTCTGTCTATTACGTCCGGGACGAGATTGAAGTCGCCCCCCGCAGCGTCGGGGACAGGCAGGTCGGTGTGTAGCCACATCTCTGTTAGACTATCCCAGAATTTTATTTTTTCGTCATCAGATTCGGTCGGGGCATATACAGCTAACACCGTCAGTGTTTGCGAGCCATACCATGGTAGCACGGCGAGTATGGCTTTTCCCGGTATGAGATAGTGGATTTTAACACCATCTATGTTCGTCTGTTCTCTGTTCAGTACGATGGCGACACCCTTCATGGACGGCTTTTCGGTGAATTCGGAATTGAACAGTTTTAGTCTTTTGTTCATGAAGCTTTCCTCAATTTCTATTGCCTGTGCAGCGGACATGTGGGTCTCCGAAACTATCATTACACCTATTTTCTGCTCTCCCATCATTCTATGGATTCTGTGCCACTTGTGGCTTTCTTGCGAGAGAGATGTAGCTGTTACGCTGTTTATGTTGATCGCATTTACTTTGATGCTGGCTCTGGTGTTCCGACTTATCTTGGGGTTACCTATCTGCTGGCTTTCCCTTTTTCTGGTGAAGAATGCTGGCGCATGCTCTTCATCTTGGGGGCAGCCCCGTGGTGGGCGGCGGTTCCTAGGCTGTGCCGCTCCATTTTGGTGGTTCGTATTCGCTCCGGCTGTTGGAGCTACTAGTCTGGGGCCAATGGCGGTCCTCCTCGCATCTCTCCCAGCCGCTCTTCAGTTTCCTGTTGTGCAGTTTGGATTCTGTGAAGAGGAGGGTGTTTCCGTACCTCCCGCCGACGTGCCTGGGGCGTCCGTAGTCACATTGGCGTGTGCACGGTGTGAGGTCTCCGAGCGTGCTACGCATCGCTCGTCGCCTCATGGCCCCTGCGAACCATCTGCACGAGTAACGGGACGAGCTCGGACGTACGCGACGGATCTTCCTAAATGGGATTCTATGTTACTGGAAGCAGCTTCTGAACGAGACCACCGCTCTCCTCACATCCGCATCGTCTCCCCCGCCATTCGGGCTCGCTCCTGCACCATCATCACATGGATACGACCCGTACACCACGACCCACGGGTTCCCGACACCTACGACGCGACCTTCTGCATCCAACGATACTCGGCATCCACCAACAGACCCGTCCCCCGGCGCGTATGACCTTCCCTCGTTTGCGTTCTCGGACGCTCTCCCACACCGGACGGACCTACCGCATGCTTGACGTCGACCCATCGGACGAGGCAGAGGATATTCCGACACAGCCCTTCCCACACTTCACACGACGCATCGACTAGCCGAGAGGAGACCATCCGTCTCTCCCCCTTCCTGAGCAATCGAGCACCCACCGACGCAACTACCATCCGTGCCTGGAGCCGCAGACGTATTCCGAGGTCGTTTGGCCTCGCCGTGCCTCGCACGCACCCAGAGACGATTGGTCTCCTCAGCAGAGGCGTCCGTTCTCCTGTCATATATGCACCCCGAAACGCCTCATGACGTCCCCTGCCCCCTGGAAACACCTGCGACCCGCATGGCACCTCTGGAAACGTGGGAAGTCGTCGAGGAGGTATAAAAGGGAGCGCATGAAGTAGGAGTAGTTAGTACCTTCCGGCCTGCAGAAGTAGCTTTCGGGGTGTTTTCCCCACTTTCTGTACCATTCTCAGCTCAATCTAAGGGTACTCCCAGCCTTCCCCGACCTCGTACCTCTCGTGCACCCTCCTCCTTGCCCACTGCCAGAGGCAGGCCACACATCTTACATTCGCTCGTTCATCGGCGTCTCACCTCTCACACCTCTATCAGCAGGGTCCCTCCTCACCGGACCCGGTGTCACCATCCCAGGCTTCCTCGATTAGGATCACCGTTCTCGCGAGCCTCGCTCTGTAGAAAACAGGCCCGGAGAGAAGCCGTCACATACAATCGCCGTCCATAGCCATCAAGACCAACCGTCTCGCCGTCGACCAAACGACGTTGGTGTCATCGTCTGTGCGACACACATCGCATCTCCAGCGCCGGTTCTAAGGGAAGAGCACACGAAGGAAAGCAGACAGGGCAACGCATTTAGGGTTCCAGTACTCTCGTACGGGGAACCAGGTTTAGGCATTCACACCTTCTTTATCATTTTCACTAACAACAGGTCCGCCGCACACGTCCACACCTAAGAGACGAACGGTCTCCATGATCCCCTGTTCACACACACACACCCATCACTCATACAAGGCCGATTCACGCACCGACCTTCCGCTCTATCATTCAACTATACTTTCCCCTCTAGAGGACGAACGTAGTCGAATTTGAATCACATATCTTTCGATACCGACACCGCGGTCCTTATCACAACGGCGCGTATTGTGTGCGTGCATGTTGTAAGTGTTCTGTTGCTCTTCGCCAGTCGCTGCGGCAGCCAAAGCAACTGTGGAGCTGCCGTAGGGGGGTCTCGCTGAGAGTAGCCGGGGCTAGGCCCCCGGTCGCCCCGGCTCCTGCTGGTTTTGTTGTTATGTCTCACAGCCTGCAGGCACTGACGAGGGGGATGCGCCGGTTCCCCTAAACCCTCCCGCGTACCAGGAGGGTCCGTGGCACTGTGTTCGTGTTCGTTTAGTTGTATTGTCATGGAGTTAATTGGAGGGGTGGCACTCCGGGTTTGGGCTCTGAAGTTGTGCCGTACATCAGAGTCACACAGTCATACTGTGGCAGCATCGTGTATTCGTAGCAGGAGGGAGCGTACATTGTAGTCAAGAATATCTAATCGAGAGTTCTATTGACGTATGCGAGTGGAGGCGATACCTAGAAGAAGTTGCTGTACTCATGGCGCTTCCCTTTGCCCTTGGTGTCCCCACCCTTCTTGCCCTTGGTGTCGCCTTGGTGAGGTTTCTTGTTGGCATTTGCATTGTTCTGTCCACGGTTGGCAGTAGTGCGGGGGGGCGGCGGAGCTGGGGCCAGCAGTGGCGCCGTTTCGAAAGAGCTCCTGAGCCTTCGTAGCGGCCTGGCGACTGACCTTGTCAAGGGCGGCGATGGTCTGGGCGGTCGGGCCTAGCCATCCAGGGAGGGTGGGGAAGGGGCACAGGCCGATGGGGTGGCTGTCGAGGGACAGATGCGGCACTGAAGGAGCTGAGGTCCCCGCATGAGGCGTCAGCATCGCTCGGGAACGGCACACAGGAGGAACGTGGAGCAGACAAAGAGAAATTCATCGTCGCAGGGAGTTCCAAATAAACGGTTAGATCGGCGGTAACACTCACGAGGGATACAGTGCATGTGGGAGGGGGCGCTGGAGGAGTGTAAGTGGGTGTGATCACTGGTGTTTTGGATTCGCCGTGAAGGGCATGCGGTTGGATGAGTCAACAGAGGGAGCTTTCAGATGCATTGTGCAAGAGTTTGAGAGCATCACAATGCCCTACAAGAATGCAAAGCAGAGAAAGGCGGGAAAGGATCACGATTGGCAGGTGACCATTAATCCCGCGCACCGCCACCGATGATTCGCTTCCAGCTCCGCACCTGCATGCACGGATCCTGCTTAGTGAATTGTAGGGCCCGGCTTCAAGCCCCAAGCCTGCCAGGCCGAGCCCGGGCTTGATCAAGCCGGGCCGGGCCCTGTGAATCTGTTGGAACTGGGATTCTGTTGAAAGAAAAGTTGTTTTTGTTGTTAGCAGAGCGGCTTTCAGAAAGTACCATTGAGGGAAAACTTTGGAAATGTGCCTGCTGTGCGCTGTTCAGAAAGTACCTTTTAGGGAAAGCTCTGTGAACCCACTTGGCCTATAAACTAGGGGCCTTACTTGAGTCTACGGGACTACTTTAAACTTGTTTCTCTGTCGCTGGGATACACACACACATGCTGCGAAGCTATAAATCTACCTTGTTTGGAAACTATGTTTCCACTGTGTCTAGAAACATGCTATACACAGCTTGTTCTTTGTCTCTCTGAGATATGAAAGCTCTCCCTACAACCTTTACAAGGCCCTGTACTAGGGGCTGTAACTTGTTGGGATCTCAGAAATGTGCAGATATTCTGTGTGATTTGTTTGTTGATTGTTGTTAACAGTCTCTGGACTGTTTCTGCGCTGATCGTGAGTAAAGTGGGGTTATTTGTGTGTTTCTTATATAGGTTCTGAGCACATTATCACCGAGGTCCTACCACTGTGACACAGGATAGAGGTCAAGAGATTTCACTCAGTGGGTAAAGAATGACAAGCATACAAGTACCTTTGATATGTGGAAATTTCCCAAAGAAAATCCACTCAGATACTGCACAGGCCCAAGTGGGACACCAATAATTCATGAAAATGCGAAGAAACACCCAGGAGCACATAGTTTAAGGTCTTTTTGATGACAAGATCGGAAATTTCTTCCAGAAAGACTGAACTGTCTCTGGATTTGTGAATTTCGACTGTCTCTGAGGGTGGCATTGTAGAAATCCAGATTGTACCAAGTACCCCGGAAATCTGAGAACATGCACTACACTACTGCACTACTATATATTGAAATTCCGGAGGGGTCCAAAGGAAGTGGGAACAGAGAAAAATAGGAAATTCAGGCCAGACAGGATGGGCATAATAGTAATGACAGAATAACAACAAAACAAAACAAACACATGTAGGTATCTCTACTGCTTCTAAAGCCACAAATCTCTGACACAACGGGTGAAAGCTCACATTTTGAGTTGATCAAGCTCACCAATGAATCCCACCTGCCCCTCATCTTCAATGTGGGATAAATTGCCAGAAGGGACATCAAGCCTCACCAGACAAGCTATGTTCTCTCTGTGATGGTCCAGAACGTTGCTGCCAACATGAGAAAGTCTTTCATCAACACACTGAACCTCCTTTGCCTGAGATGCTCTTTCAAAGAGCGGCCTCGCTGACTCCCAAAATTCAACTGCTTTCAGCAGATCACTGCGCCTCCTGGAAATGTCACCAAGTCTGAGCATACATTCTGCTCTGCTTTGATGGACATCCATGTAGGTAAACCCTTCAAGGGCAACAGTGAACAAGCTAATAGCAGTGCCCTCATCCTTCTGTGCAAGGAACATCTGCCCGAAAAACTGCAGAGCTTTATAGACTTGTAGCCTTGCTTTTAACCTGAGAGATTGTACGAGGAATATGGTTGTCCAGACAGGTGTTGAATTATCTGCATCCCAGGAGCCGGCATTTCCCAACCGTTCAAAACAGAACAACTTGATATCACTGTCTTTTGTGACCGATTTCAAACACTTTTTGAATAGTCTCTTTGCTGCTGTTAGATCCTTTTCCCTAAGATACAGATCTGCAAGTATAGTATCACAACAGATTATCCATGGCTCAAGATTTAGGGTGGTGAATATTGACCTAGCAAGATCAATATTTCTCTGCACATCATGTTTTTGAACACCTATTGACACCGCAATTTCGGCCAAATTCAGCAATGCAGAACCATGTTGATAGGCATTTCGGTCTGTAGTGATCTGAAGTATCTTGGTATGAATTTCCCAGGCATGGCTATATTCTGATTTACATTTGTGGACCTCAGCCTGATTCACCATGATGGCAATATTGCCATCACTGTTGGCCATACCACAGAGATTAAGGAGACCCTGTGCTCTGATGCTCAAAGAGAGACTTTGTTTGTAGTGACCAAGCTCTTTCCAGCATGTAGCTTCTGTGTGGGCAGCATGTGCTTCTCCATATAAATCCCCAGAAACCCTTGCCAGCTTCTGGCATTCACGTGCATCCAGTTGGGCTACCGAGTATTTCCCAAGGTGAACGTTGAGCCATGCCAGATGACGCATTCCTTGACTGTGTCTCTGGCTGTTCCCAGTTGAAATTGCCAAGGATATATTCTGCTTGCACATATTTGCAGCCTGACCAAAATCATTTTTCACCTCTTGATAGTAATTTGTCATATTAAGATAAAATCTGCCTAGAAATTCCAGGTGTCAGTTCTCATAGATGAAGTTCAGACAGAGAGCACACATTTCAGATCTGGATCATCGAAGTCCTTGAAAAGCTCCACAACTTGGGAAGCCAGAGCCTCAGGATCGGTGATTGGATGATATTGCCACAGGCGGATTGACTCAATTAAACAGTAGGCTTTGAGTTGATGATCATTGAGCTGTGGAAGGAGGTCTTGGATTTGGCCCATCAAAGGAGTCTGCACCTGCATGTTGAGCTGGCTAAAATAGCCAAAAAAACATACACAGTAAATGCTATTCGATAGGGTTGGTTGTTTCTGCTTCAGACCCCATTGCAGTACATTCTGGATGTTTGTGAGATTTGATTTTATCCGTAGAGTTGTGCTGGAACTCGACCGGGTTCCCAAGTAATCTATATAAAATTTAAGCATCTGCTGATAGTATTTGAAGAGGCTCTGAACAAGACAGTCTCCAGGGGGTTGGTGCTGTTGCATATATTCTCGGATAGGCATTATTACCTTCAGTCTTTGATGCTCATCACTGTATGCCAGAGCAGTAGACTTCAGGGCTGTTTTGCATTCAAGGATATTTTCAAGTGGTAGTTTGCATTGGATGAGATCAACTTCTGTGAGGCCATCTGGGAGCATTGACAAGAGGCTCAATAGTTCTTGTGAGTGAGGAAGCAATTGAATCCGTGGACTTGATAATGACAGAGAAATGGACATATCCAGGTTCGATCTTTTGTCAAAGCCTTCTGAAATCACAGAGGTCTTTTCGTTGACCCAGCGGGATAATACACTGGAGCAGCCTTCAGTGTCAGCCAAATTGGCAAGCAGACTGATTGCAAGTGGCATGTTGTCTGCCAGGGAGAGGATTTGGTCAACCTCCACCAGGCTGTGTCTACCATCTGCAATATCAACAAATGTACACCGAGCTGCCTCTTGATCCAAGGGTTGCAAGACTTTTAAAAAGGGTCTAGTCCATTGCACTTTGGCAGGGTGTTCGGCTCCTCGCATGGTAATCTGAGATGAAGTGAGTTGAGAGTATTATCCAAAACCCATCTAACTTGCCATTAACGCAAGATCCTTCACCCCTGTGAGCAGTGAGAGTAATTCTTCAATGTCACCACGAGAAATCGCTGGCTCCCACAAGGTCTCAAGTTCATCTAAAATCAAGAGACTTGGTGGATTGTTTGTGAAATACTGCAGCACTGCTTGGGTAAGGTTTTTGGCAGGCTTGAGTCCCAGATGACTCCCAATCAAGTTTGCCAGTTCGACTTTTGTTGTTGCAGAGTTGCAAGCAACAAAGAACCTATTTTGTACATATCTGGCTGTGATATCTGGGTGGTGCAAAACAGCTCTTGCTAGGGAGGTTTTTCCCATACCGCCTGTACCCAAAATTGCTATCCTTGGAATTCCAGTGTTAAAAAGGTGAAGGATGTCTGAAAGCTCCGACTCCCTGCCATGGAAAATCTTGGGCTCTGCTGGCAGCATTGAGAGTGAGCTGGAGCTTCAAAATCACTGAATAAGTATTATCCAAAGACTTTGCAGGGAAGATGGATACTGTACCTATTTGAGGACCAAGAATAATGTCCACTTATCTATAGAACAGTAGGTATACCTCTGGTAACACTCACAGTTGAATTACTTACTGTGGATGCTCTTTCTGAAGCAGTTGCTTCCGAGAGTTTTTCAACTATATCAAGCATTTCTTGGTGTCTCTTTTGCGCATCTCTCTTCATATCTGCAATATCTGGTAGAGCCCTGGTTCCTTCAATCTATGAAAGATATGTATCTATCACCTTTTGCTACATGGAATTGACAACACACCTGAAAGAAATCAAAGTTTTGTTGTAATCCAGCTTGACAGTCCTTAAGTAGTGTACTAAGTTCACCGTGGCAGAAGAAGCTTTTCACTGTGTTCCTCTTTTGTTGGGCCTCTACAAAAGTGTAGATTTTGTGAAGGATCCTGATTTCAGTGGTTAATGTATAGTGGATTTCCAATGGACAAGGACAGTACTCTGTGAATTTGCCAATATGATCCAGCACTTCTATAGGCATTTCTCCACCTGCATCTGACTTGATGTGAAGAATCATGATTGCATTCAGTAATTTGTAGATTTTCTCCAGAAGCTGAACACAGTCATCTTTGTGTTTGGTAACAGTCTCAGGAGTGAATGAGCTTCATGTTGATGCAAGTGTCTTCCACAAAACTCACCTGGATATTTTTCAGGACAGCTTGAGTTGTGTTGACTATAGCACCCAAGAAGGGAGTTTTGATGCTATCTGCAATGATTTGCAAGGTATTTGTGGTCATAGTTAAGCATATCACCACATTTTCCAGTCTGTTTTGAGTGACTGTGGGTGGGGGCATGTTGGGTGGGGATGCAGTGATCTTGTGACATGCTCACCTTTTATGCACCCATCCGTGGCAATGCAACACTAACATGGTATTTCACATCGTGTTCAAGATGGAGATCATTGTACTGACACTATTAAATTGTTCAACCTGGCATGATCAAGCTGAAACAACATGCTCATGTGCCACTTTCTATTCTCAGACACGTGCAAATTCAGCAGCATCTCTATTGGTCGATTGCCAGCAAGTCCCACCATCTGCTCTGCTTCCAACACCCATCAGAATCCCTGCTATTCTGGGTTTGATATCAGATCCTGCTCCCAA
This sequence comes from Mycena olivaceomarginata, assembly GCA_029378375.1. Classification (NCBI taxonomy): domain Eukaryota; kingdom Fungi; phylum Basidiomycota; class Agaricomycetes; order Agaricales; family Mycenaceae; genus Mycena; species Mycena olivaceomarginata. Next base: position 32,098 of record JARKIC010002654.1, read on the forward strand.
AATTGTGCCAGAGCCTCGGGAAACCAATTACAGACCTACGGGTGGGATCCCAGGTATTGGTATATCTGGCTCAGTTTGGGCTGAGCAGCCCGCACCCTTGAATGAGATCATTGTTATAACAGTATTGTATTAACCGGTGTCCTCTGTTTAGGTTACAAGTCAGTAAAATTGGATCTTTTCCAGCTAGTTACTACATTACCCCCTCGTTGCAAAATTTTAATCTTGTAGCCTCAATTTAAAACCCAATGACATCGGAAAAAAAAGAGATTCTATGTAAAATGGGCCACCAAGTCTGTAGAGCATTCAGGCCATATTTGAGGCCAGCAGAAATTCAAAAGTCGGATTTTGCTGAATTTTGATAGAAGTGATCCGGGGTGCCTGCCAAATTTCTTGACAGAGGTATGTGATTTGACCGATTTTGAAGTACCGCCTCGGCATCTTCAAGGCTTCCTCCTCAGGCCCTAAAGAAATCTGAAAATATTCAGATGGTGAAATAATATCTATCAGTTGATTCAGTCCAAATTCTAGAGCAATCCAAGCTTGAAGGCTCGAACAGCACTTTCATCAAACAACTTTTGCAAGGTAGGGTAATGATAGCAACCACTGCTCAATTTTCCATGTGTGTGTACAGTTTTTCTTCTTCTGCCGCCAATACCGGTATGTGTCAGATGTCTTTTTTTGGCCTTCACAGGACAATCAAAATTAGGTGAAGCAGTGCAGACCTCAAATATCCATGCTATCAAGATCTGTAGCACTGGGTGCACCAAAATCTGATTCGGTTTGGTGATGGAATCTTGAATAATGTGGAACTCTGTTCGAGCCGGGTGGCTCATAGGCTGGACCATCGATGTTTTTTCTTCCTTTTTTTGTCAAAATTGTTCCTTCGAAGGGAAGTCTCACAAAATGTTTATTGTAGCACAGCGTCCCTTCACATCTGGTTCAAAGAGGGACATCAAATATTACAGCAGAATACCCGTTTATTGCTACTTGCAAAATATTTGGCGGTCACGTGCATTTGATCAAAAAACACCACTTTTGAATACCAATCTTGCACGTGCCATAACTCGAGAACGGCTGCACCAATCGACAAGGTTTCTTGATTAAAGTTGAAGTGCTCATCGAGGGCTAGGGCTCGCTGTGGTTTTCGAGCCGATCCACATAGTTAGATTATTGTTGTTGATTTAATTTCTGAAAATGGAAATCCGTCTGTGCTCTCCATTCAACCACCATCGACTCTTGACTCGAAAGCTATCTATCAACATGACTCGCGGGAAGCCACTCTCCAACGACCTCCGGGGGGGTATTCTCAACATGGGGATGTCCCAATCCTTCTCAAACATTGTAAAGCTGACTGGTCTCAAACACCAAACAATTGAACGGATTTTCGCCGACTACCGCAACAAAGGCACAGTTATGTGGGAGCATATGTACCAAGAGCTTCGGGGGCATAAGCGCAGCCTGACTGTGCGAGATACAAAGGTGTGTGACAGCATTTCTTCCAGCCTCAGCTCGTGAACTCATTGACAATAAGTTCTTGTGTGGGCTTGTTCGCCACAGTCCCGATATCTATCTAGCGGAGCTTCAGGAAGTCTTGGAGGACCGGATGGGGCTCAAGGTACATGAATCAACGCTATGGAGAACCCTCAAAAGGTGTGGTTTCACTATGAAAAAGGTACGCACTGTCTGATTGAATTGATGGTCAACCGAGGAGTTCTGACCTATCTTTCGATGGATAAGTTGACACGGGTAGCCCTTGAACGCAGTGAAGCGAAGCACATAGCTTTTCGCTACCAATATGGGAGCAAGTACACCGCCGAACAGACTGTATTTTTCGATGAAAGTTTGTTCGACAGGCGGACATCCATTGGCGGGAAGGCCTGGGCACTGTCGGAGAACGGGCCCAAAGGAAATGTTTTTTTCATTTGTGGCCGACGGTACGTCACTACTCCCCTTTTCTCTCTCGTTTTTTCGACCGCTTCACAGATACTCTATGCTTCCTGTGTTGGCCATTGACGGCATGCTCCATGTGAAAATTGTGGAAGAGTCTTTCACTGCGGAACTCTTTTGTGAGTTCATTGAGGGACTTCTCAACCACATGCAGCCGTTTCTGCAACCAAAATCAGTTATTGTCATGGACAACGCTCGCATCCATAAAGACCCCGAGATTCAGGAGTTGATCGAGAGCCGGTACGTTATTGCATGTTTATAGTATCCTGTCCGACTTGAAACCCTTTGCAGTGGGATGTGATTCATGTATCTTCCTCCCTACTCACCCGACTTCAACCCAATTGAGCTGGCATTCTCCTCAATCAAAGCATATGTCCGGCGTGTCGGAGAGCTGTCGAGGGAAGACGTCGATCAGGCCCGAGATGATACTTATGTTTATGTCCACTTGATTAAAGCTGTGTACTCCGTTACACGGGAAGATGCAGAGGGGTACTTTCATCATTGTGGATATTTGTAAAGTATATTTAAATTACAAGAAATACTACCGTTTGATATGATTATCTGATTACTTCATACTTCGAAGCAGGCTTCTCAAAATCCTCCTTTGCATATGTGACGAGATGGTTCGCAATTCCAAAATTCATCGCCTCTCCTCCCGGCAGTGCCAAGAGTTTTCAGCGGCCACATTGGTCAAGTCGCTGACCTCGAAAAACCCATTGGTGATGAGGAAGTTACTGTATTGGGCGTAATTGAGTTTCATTCGTCCGCGGGTTGGATCCGAGTCGAGTTTTGAGAGCCAAGTCCCTATGTCAAGGCAGATGTCGGTGGAGGGATCCTCGGAAGCACACCGTTTCGCCCCTGGGAACGACGTGGGCTCGTCCGAATGGGGACGAATAGGGCTGGCAACCGTGCCGTATACGGTCACGGCCGTGGCCAGCACAGCCGTGCGAAGACACGGCCGTCTTATTACGGCCCGGGTGGTGACAGGGTAGTAGTAGTAGTAGTAATTTTATACACAGCATGGTCCAAACACTGAACACTGTGTTCCCAAAAGTATCCCAGCGTGCACAAGCCTCTCACGCCTTCGTTTTGGACTCCAACCCCTCAACTTGACGAGCTATTCGCTATCAGAACGTCTATCAAAAGCCGAGGTAACTGGAGCATAAAAAGAAATCAGTCAGTACTCTGCGATTGTATCATCCAATGTAACGGGAGCGCGGGAATGAGCATAGGAGTTGACTCGAAAATTTCCGTGACTCCGAACGCGTATTTTGCAACCAATGAGATTGTGTGCCTGTAGGATATCATGCGGGTAAAGAATTCTAGGGCTGGCATGGAGTTTAGCGCTGGAAGTCGTTTGATATTGTTATTCATGCGTGCCAGAAAATCGTTGCGTAGTAACACCAGGTCCGCACTCGCCGTGCATTGCAGCAGCGCGTGTTCCGGCGACTCGATTTCGGCCTTACAAAAACGGCATAATCTCAAATTTCGATCACTCCTGCACGCGGTACGGAGACCGTGGGGCTCCGTGTAGCCGTTACGGCCGTAAAATGGCATAAAAAGACGGTCGTGTCACCGCACGGTCCACACGGCTCGCTCCCGTGTCATGTCTGTGCCGCATGCGAAAGACTGACGAGCTCCACGGCACGGCTCCGTAACTGTATTACAGTGCCGTATTCCGTGCTTCACGATTACGATTGCCAGTCCTAGGGATGAAGCACGGCAGGATCTCCGGGGCTGACAGGTGAACCAGCAGGCACACCTTGTTGTGGTGGCCACAATTCAGGTGCGGTCGGGGCAGGGCCTGCAACCGGGGCCCTATTGCTCAACAGAGCCCCAAAAAGCGGCCCGAAAACCTGCATCCATGCCAGCGGATCAGTCGAGTTCGAATTATTGGTGCTGGTGTTGTGCTTCCGCACTCGTTTCTGCCTAGCATGATTCGCATCGAGGCCGAGCTCCTTGGGGGGTTCATGTATGACCGCTCGATGGTGGCTCTGCAAGAGGTGAATTCATGATGCGACCGAAACTCAGTGCAACCGACCGTGAGCAAGGTCCATGTTGCCAACTCACTGTGCGTGAGAATGTGGTGGTCCCCGCTATCGAGTACGACACATGGTGCTTTACACGCTTGACAGTAATTCTTCTCCTCAATTTTCTTGAATAGCTTGTGCTCCTTGAGAGCGGGTGTGGGCTGATCATCCCCTGCTTCATCTTACTTCGCCTTTCTCCCCTATTGAACAGGCGCGTAAATAAGAGGACAAACGACAGCTGCCAATCTCACCTTTCTCCCCGTTCCCGATTTAGCCGCCTCCGCAGTTTTCGACAAATCAATGAGAAATATGGAACGGCTTCACTTCACCCTTGCCTCTATTCTTTGCTTTCGATGCATTGATGTGCTGTGCAACATCCGAAATCAATCCATCCCATGCCTCCTCATCGTCGAGCAATTTGGGAAGTGGCTTCGGAGTTTTTGGCCTATAGGAAGCAAGATAGACGAGGTTGGACATAAGCGAAGGGCGAGTGTCCATTTTGGCTGCTGCAGTAACAAGGAAGTCGTCAAAATCAGTGCGCGATGTGATTCCGTTCAAATCACGAGTGCCATTCTTGTAGGGTACTTCAAACGGAATAGTAAACATCGGGGGGATCTTGAGTGTGGGGAGAACACGGGCAACAGCATCATCAAGCACTGTACTTCAAATGGAATAGTAAACATCGGGGGGATCTTGAGTGTGGGGAGAACACGGGCAACAGCATCATCAAGCACTGTACTTCAAATGGAATAGTAAACATCGGGGGGATCTTGAGTGTGGGGAGAACACGGGCAACAGCATCATCAAGCACTTGACACTGTCAATGACGGCCGAGAACCTGCCTGTTGCGTACTCACCATCATCCAATTCTTCATCGTCTTCAGACTCTTCGCTGTTATCTGATTCATCCTCCTCCTCTGCCGTGTGCAAGTCCCCCATCAGGTCATTGTCACTTGTCTCGGGACCTGCAGCATCGTAATCCATGTTCTCAAGCGTGTTAGTCGCGTCCATCAATGCACAATCCGAGGCATTGGATCCCTGCCCCATCGAGACCAAGGCAGTGGCGGCCGCCATTGTTTCCGTCGATGCGTGTTTGCGAAGGGGTCTAGGCTTTGGCCTCTGAGCCCGCTTGTCACTGGCAGGTGCGGTGTTCTCGTCATTTTCAACCTTCTTTTTGGCTTTACGCGTTCCAGAATTTCTAACGGCTGCTGGGGTGTGCGCAATTTGTTTCTCGTGGGAAACCATAGCCTGATATACGGTGATGTGAAGCAGCAAGGGGGTAGCAAAAAAAAAATTAAGCATATCATGCCGAATTTTGTATTTAAGCCTTGGGCGGGGGGACCGACCGACCACGGCAATCACCGGCTGATGGGATCATTCCCCGTAAGGCGATTTATCACGAAGCAGACCATTGACTGCATGCAAGAGCGCATAAACTGTATATCAAGCATATATAGCCATGGCAGAATTTTATCTGCAGTCTTATGCACAGGCTTGACGACAAAAACAGAGGAGCTCAGCCAATTTTCAAGCTCGTGCTCAACCCACATGTACAACTTTTACAACCTCAGCCAACATGCTTGTCCTCGCCTTTCTCGCCTTGAATTCCGGCGCAGGGTCCAGGTTTGAGTTTGAGCCAAACATTTTGTAGTTCCGAAATCAGCGGCGGCGCAGAAGCATGTACAGACGGCCTCGGACGTGTTTGAATGTCGAGACGTCGACGGAAGTGAAAAAGAAGCCTCACCGCTACCTGTCATTGGCTGCGATTATGCAGAGTCAATGACACAGTATCTTGTCACTTCCATTTTGAGCGAGTATTGAGAGAAACAAGGACTTGAGCTCTCGGCAGCCACCAGGTGAATGATGAAGTGTTCCAAAGTCATTTCTGACCTCATCCAGGGCCCCAGTAGGTCTCTTCCAAAAAATTTTTTTAAGGGTCTGCCAGGGGGACCGACCGACCGGCAAGATACCATCAATTTCTCACGTGCCACCCCCTTGTGAAGCAGTATGCTGGTGATACAGTTGGAAGTGAATCGGAATCAACAATGAGTGATTTGTTTAGCAAACCCATATCGTGTTCCGGGTGCACTTACGATCTCTTGGTTGCATTCTTCTGGCCTACATATACAGAGTGTAGTTTCATTCATTACCTTCATTGATGGACAACCAATTCTGTAATACTGTAGAATTTCATTCAATTCGGCACGGGTTGTGACCCGTGACCCGAAATACCAATTCGGCACTTCGGCAACCAACGAATTTTGGCGTGACACCTCCAAAAATTCGGCATTCAAGACAAAAAATTACGAAAATTCTGCCTTTTTTGCACCTCCAAGGGAGATTTGGTCCCAGTGTCACGCATTTTACATTCGGCACTGGGCGCCGTGACCCGTGACCGAGACCAAAATTCATCGCGGCACAGGGGGTGCGTGACGTGTGACCGCCGAATTGAGTGAAATTCTACAGTATCCAAACTCATTCAACACTCAACTCGTACAATGTTATTGGCGAAAGGTAAATCCCAAAACTACGTGGATCGGCTCGAAGACCACGGGGCACCCTAGCCCTCGATGAGTACTTCAACTTTAATTGAGAAATGTTGTCGATTGGTGCAACCGTTCTCGAGTTATGGTGCGCGCAAGATCGGTATTCAAAAGTGGTGTTTTTTGATCAAATGCGCGTGACCGCCAACTATTTTGCAAGTAGCAATCATTTGGCGGCAGGTCATTACTCACTATGTCATCTTTGGCCTTCACAACACAATGGCATTGGGTTGACAAGCTGGAGACTCAAATGAGAGTGCGATGAAGAACTGTAGCACTGGGTGTCTGCAAATGACATCCCCACGATATCTTAAATTATTGTGGAACCCCGTTCGATTTGTGGGCATGGGAGTTTTTTCCTGCATGTACACAATACAACCAGAAAATTCAGTATAGGTACCGAGATTTCCTGAGGGGAATTATAGAGCCATATCACTTGGTACTTCCACAGCCCATTGTTGACAATTCGGAGTATCGCGGCACCCCGTTCGATTCGGGGGTGGGCCGTGAATATTTGAATCTGTGCGAACTATGGGCTAGATTTTCTTTTCCTGTCCATCTCCAATTGCAATCAAAGATGTACAGAATAATGAGTCCCGGGAATGCGGGAAGAATGCAGACCTTGAGTCGGCATGTCCATGTTGTGTTTGTATCGAACTTGGGTGGACAATTACTCTGGCTCCAAGGAATGAAGAGGATGTGCCCATAACAGCAAGGCAATTTTCTCCATAAGTTGCCTGAAGACTTGAGTGGTACATTACTTTAAGTACTCTGCCGATCCGCGCGACGGTCCAATGGCCACCTGATCGCGACACGCGTCTGACATCATCGAGGCATCATCATCATCAGTTCTCCGGCTTCCTTTGCTTTTGCATTTTATCTCGTTCTCGCACAGATGGCTATCTCTATGCTCTCAGAGTCTTGAACGAAGCAACTTAAGGCTCCCTTTTTTGACTCGTCCAACCGCATGTCCTTCACGACGAATCCGAAGCATCATACTCAGTTACGCCTCTCCAGCGCCTTCCCTCTGGAAATCCCTACCTCAGCCTCGGTCCCGAGCTCGCATCCCATCCCCACCGAGCCGCGTATGAGCCTGATCGATCTGCGTGCTCCTGGTGTGAGGCGGACGACACGGGGGAGCGGGTCCTCTGCTTCGATTGCTTGCTCGATCCGCCAATTCTACTTCCATTGATCGGGCCAGCCTCATCTCGTCTCTATATCTCACCGCGTGCCCACCGAAGCTCTGGCTCGCATTCCACCCCTCCACCGCGAACCCTCCGCGTAACGCGACACTTCGACGCTCGCGTCACCTCACACCGTATCTTCAGCACAGACTCGGCATCAACCACCACATCTTCCCTCTCTGTACCACGAACTCCACACACCCGCACACACACGCACGAGATTCGATGAAGCGAGGCGCTGCCGCGACTATCCATGCCATTTATTCACGAATCTCACGGACCTTACGCATCGCATGGACCCTACCTAGCTATCTCGTGGACTTCACACACGCACGCCTCTCGACTCCTATACTTATATCATATCTTATATCTCTCCTGGACCTCCTGCGCATACGCATGGCTACGGGCTACGGACCTCGTGCCAGTATCCATCTAGCGTCCGCGACTGTATTGTATCGTCCTCGCTGTATCTTCACCATACATTGTAGCACCCCAATTATCTGCTTTCGAATGCATTTTGCTTTCTACGCTGTGGTATCGGTCTCTCACAACCGTTGTACGGAAGGTTGAAGAGGGCGGTCGAGGAGAGAGAAAGAGGAGGAGGAGTGGGCCCGATTTGGGAATTTGGTATCTTATCTCGAGGGCTATGGTTATCTTATCCGTCGCAATCTCATCGCAATTCAGCAGAATTCAACCCGAAAGCAAGCCCTCGCTGGCTGTTCAATAAGGAATGACCGGGAAAAGTCGTGCAAACATCCAGAAGCTTTCCCCCTTCTTCTTTCCCTTCTTTTCAAAAACAAGACGTGGCGGATTTCAAGACCCGACTGGGGATTCGGTGATGAGTTTAATTTTCGTTCCAAGTGTCGCAGCCTAAGTGCGAGAAAGCAGGATGGATTCGCGACTTCTTATATCTCTCTTGGACCTCCTGCGCGTACGCACGGCTATGGGCTACGGACCTCACGCCAGTATCCAACGTCCACGACCTTTATTGTATCGTCCTCGCTGTATCTTCACCATACTGCGCAATTTCGTTCAATTCAGCACGGGTTGTGACCCGTGACTCAAAATACCGATTCGGCACTTCGGCAACCAACGAAGTTTGGCGTGACACCCCCAAAAATTCGGCACTCAAGACGGAAATTTTCGGAAATTCTGCCTTTTTTGCACCTCCGAGGGAGATTTGGCCCTGATGTCACGCATTTTACATTCGGCACTGGGTGCCGTGACCCATGACCGAAACCAAAATTCATCGCGGCACAGGGGGTGCGTGACGCGTGACCGCCGAATTGAACGAAATTGCGCAGTATGTTGTAGCACCACAATTATCTGTACACTCCTTTTGAATGCATTTTGCTTTCTGGGCTGTGGTGTCGGTTTCTCACAACCATTGTACGGAAGGTCAAGAGGGCGGTCGAGGAGAGAGGAAGAGAAGGAGTGGGCCCGATTTGGGAATTTGGTATCTTATCTCGAGCTATGGTTATCTTATCCGTCGCAATCTTATCGCAATTCAGCAGAATCCAACGCGAAAGCAAGCCCCCACCGGCCGTTCAATAAGGAATGGCCGGGAAAGTCGTGTAAGTATCCAGAAGCTTTCCCCGTTCTTCTTTCCCCTCTTATCAAAAACAAGATGTCGCGGATTTCAAGACCCGACTGGGGATTCAGAGGTGAGTTTAATTTTCGTTCAAAGTGTGGCAGCCTGAGTGCGAGAAAGCAGGACGGATTCGCAACTCGAGGTGCGATCCACCCAGACAATAGACATGCCTATCATCAGCTCTAGATCTTCTTTTTCATTCCAAACGAAAAGTTTACGAATTACTTTGCCTGACCTGTACCGGAATCGAACCAGTGCTCCATAATGGCCCTGGATCCGCAGCGAATCGGAGGTGGATGTGCCCAGCGTTGCGGGTCTTTGTCCGTGGTTACTGTTTGTGAGCTTGTATTTACAAACTACACGCAAGACCGAGGTGAGATTGGGGAGAGAAGCAGAAAAAAATGTGGCTGCAAATGGAGGACCCGACCCCAAATTGCACGGGGATTACACATGCGATGGAGCAATGGAGTGGATGAGCAAGGAGGGGGTGCGCCCAGTGAAGCGGGTCTTACTACAAGTAGAAGAACCCGAGGTAAGTAAACGAGTGAGGTGAGGAAGCCGTGGATGCAGATATTTAAGCTTGTAACATAGTATCTCCATCTTCGTCGAAGTGACTGGCAAAGTAGAAATCAACTTTACAAAATAAAAAACTCACAAGCACTGCAAGATGCGTGGTGTGTGGATGAGTTCGAGCACCAGCCGCCTAGGCGGGGAAGGACAATGTTGCTGGCTATCTAGGTCATGGATTGATCAATGCGTGTATGTAATAAGCGAGACTTTGTGCAGCTGGCCGAGCTTCCAATCGAGCGTATTGATTTACACAGTCAGTGGATCCGCCGTGAAGTAGGGCGGAATATCGACGATAGTATGAGGTAGAAATCAGGCTGCCCACTGTGCAGGTGCGGAGGGGTCAAGCGTCGACCGTGTAAATGAGCGAAAGAAAGGATCTGATGTCGAGCGAGGAGCCCCGAAGGACAGTTCAGCGCATCGGTGAGGTCAAGCCGCTGCTGTTATGGGTACGAGGTCTTCCAACGGGATTACAAAGGTAAACCGTCTGCTGAGGACGAGGCAGATCAAGATTGGTCGGCTCTGCGTCAGACGAATTGAATTGGGGGGGAGAGATGACAATGTAGAAGGTTGGGACAAAGATGCAGATGCGAGTGAGAGACAGGAGGAGTGACATAAACCGGCTCTTTGTGGAGTTGGACATGATGTGCTCCTTTTCGTGCCCCAACCATATTTCCTCAAATAAGTTTCACCGAAAGTTGAATCGTTCGCAGATGGATTGGTAGCACTCCCAATCACCGAAGAGAAACTCCTGAAACATTCATTGGTACATGGCCATGTCGATGAGTGATGTCGAGCTGGGATTCAACCGTAGTGGCCTTTGGCTTCGAACGAGACCTCCCTCACCAGAGCCCATGGCCATAGTGATTGAAACTGAGGCAGGAGTCCCTCTTCACCTTTATTTTTGCTGATGGACTGACTGACTGGTGGAGTTTTACCCTCAGAATGTGGATTGTATGGGCCGGTATGGCCAAGGTTGTGTCTAGTAGACTCTCGTAGACAGAAATTACAAACGAACGAACCTTGTAACTCGGTCGTTTGTAGGTTGTGTCTTGCCATAAGATCTCCATCGCAGTCTTATCGGTCTCACCGATTCAATCCGAAAGCAAGGTTTCGAGTCGCTCTTCCGCAAATAGGGTGGGTGCACCATCAGGATCGGGAGGCTTCCCCCCCTTCTTCTTTATTTTCTTTTCAAAAAACAAGGTGGCGAGGTATTCAATCCCTGCCCCCGAATCGAACAGGGTCCCACAAACAATCAACTACCATCCCAACCATGAATGTTCTTTTTTTTAAAAATCTACGGCCAACTTCCCATGACCTGTAGCGGAATCGAACCGGAGTCACAGTAAAGTAACCTGTCTGCAGAAGCGACATATCGGGTGCGCTGTGGGTCCTTATGTATATATACAAGGAGTTCAGCGGCCTGTTGCATATGAGAGGATTTTGGTAATTGTTGCATGGAATTTGAAAACCCAAAACCTTTTGGCTGCCACCAAGTCACAATTCTGGGAGTCTGTACCTGTTCAGAGATCAGCAAGAGACTTACGGTCTTGAAGGATGTCAAGCCTACTGAATCAATGGTCTGTCCTCCAATTCCCTGGGGTAAAGTCTCAACCTCCATTGAGTGATTGAGTAGACGGCACATAATAACCCATGTATTCTTCGTGAGTCCTCGTGAGACATCGAAATTCCGAGTGAGACAACATATGACACCAATAACGATTGGGAGTTTGTGAGGAGGTACTCCTAGTTCTTTCAGACTATTGAGGATATCCCGTGTGGCCAGTCAGTGTCAATTTCGTGTTGGCCAGATGTGCCATCCCCTAGTGCATCGTTTCACCGGAGTCCCAAAGAAACTTGTCTGCAGAAGCAATATATCTAAAGGTGGATGCACCCAGCACTATATATACCTGTCATGCAAGAGACTCTATTTACAACCAATCCGAATGCCCAAGAAGAGAGTCCAAAAAACAGAAAAAACGGGGATACAGGCAAGTGAGGACCTCGGAGAGCCACAAAAGTGGCTCCCTAAGGAGTCAGACATCACTGCCAAGGTTGTATCACTGTGACACGAGATAGAGGTCGAAATATTTCACTCAGCAATTAAAGAACAATGAGTGTATGGGTACCTTTGATGCATGGAAATTCCCAAAGAAAAATCCAAGCAAATACGAGTCAATGCATGGCCCGAGTGGAACACCGATGATTCATGAAAACACAAAGAAATGTGCAGGGGCACATAGTTTTAAGCTCTTTGGCCCAATGTTCGATGTTAAGATCGGATTGCGGAAAGACCAGACTGTCTCTGGATTTAAGAATTTCGACTGTTTGTGAGAGTAGCATTGTAGAATTCAAGATCACACCAACAGTGGGTAAGTAATTTAGAAATCCGAGAACATGCACTGCACTACTGTTCAGATCCTGGAGGGGTCCGAGGGAAGTGGGAACAGAGAAAAGTTGGAAATCCAGACGGTACCAGATCAAACATGATGGGCATAATTGTAATAATATAACACAGACAAACAAAACAAAAATACTGTAGGTATCTCGACTACTTCCAGAGCTACAAATTTTGGATACAACTGGTGGAAGCTCACATTTCCAGCTGCTGAAGGGGTTCATCCAGGCACTCTATTCGCTCCTCATTTTCGATGTGGGATAAATGGCAAGAAGGGACATCAAGCCCTTTCAGATGAGCTATGTTCTCTCTGTGACAGTCCAGAACATTGCTGCCAACACAAGAAAGCCTGTCATCCACCCATTGAACCTCCTTCATCTGAGATGATCTTTCAAAGAGCGGCCTTGCTGACTCCCAAAGTTCGACTGCTTTCAGCAGCTCACTGCGCCTACTGGAAATATCACCAAGTCTGAGCATACATTCTGCTCTGCTTCGATGGACGTCCATATGAGTGAACCCCACAAGGGCTACAGTGAACAAGCTGATGGCAGTGTTCTCATCCTTGTGTGTGAGGAACATCTGCCCCATAAACTGCAGAGCTTTATAGAATTGTAGCTTTGCTTTTAACTTGAGAGAATGTATGAGAAATAAGATTGTCCAGCCAGGTGTTGGATCATCTGCACCCCAGTAGCTGGCATTGCCCAATCGTTCAAGACAGAATAACTTGATTTCCATGTATTCTATGGATGTCAAAGACTTTTTAAGATGTCTCTTTGCTGCTGGTAGATCCTTTTCCCTGACATACAGATCTGCAAGTGTAGCATCACAACAGATTATCATTGGCTTGAGATTCAGGGTGGTAAATATTGACCTAGCAAGATCAATATTTCTCTGCACATCATGTTTTTGAACACCCATTGACACCGCAATTTCAGCCAAATTCAGCAATGCAAGAGCATGCCAATAGGCATTTCGGTTTGTGGACATCTGAAGTAACTTGGTATGAATTTTCCAGGCCTTGCTATATTCTGATTTACACTTGTGGACCTCAGCCTGAGTGTTCATGATGTCAATACTGGTGTCACTATCGGACATACCACAAAGACTAATGAGACTGTGTGCTCTGATGCACAAAGAGAGACTTTGTTTGTAGTCACCAAGCTCTTTCCAGCAGTTGGCTTCAGTGCGGACAGCATTTGCTTCTCCATATAAATCCCCGCAAACCCTTGACAGCTTCTGGGATTCACATGCATCCATTTGTGCTGCAGAGTATGTCCCAAGCTGAATGTTAATCCATGCAAGGTTAATTAATCCTTGACTGTGTCTCCTGATGTTACCAGTTTGAGTTGCCAAGGATATACCCTGTTCGCATATGTCTACAGCCCTACCAGGATCTTTTTTGACCTGGCGATAGTACTCTGCCATAGTGACATAAAATCTGCCTAGAAAGTCCAGGTGTCAGTTCTCATAGATGAAGTTCAGGCAGAGAGCACACATTTCAGATCTGGATCATCGAAGTGCTTAAAGAGCTCCAAAACTTGGGAAGCCAGAGCCTCAGGATCATAAGTAGGGGAAAAGTGCCACAGGCGGAATGACTCGATCAAAAAGTAAGCTTTGAGTTGATGATCATTGAGCTGTGGAAGGAGATCTTGGATTTGACCAATCAAAGGAGTGTGCACTTGCATGTTAACCCGGCTGAATTGGCTCAAATAACATACACAGTAAATGCTATGGGATATGGTGGGCTCTTTCTGCTTCAGACCCCATTGCAGCACATTCTGGATGTTTGTGAGATTTGATTTTATTCGGGGAATTGTGCTGGAAATCGACTGGGTTCCGATGTAATCTATATGAAATTTAAGCATCTCCTGGAAGTATTTGAAGAGGCTCTGAATAAGATGATTTCCAGGGGGTTGGTGCTGTTGCAGATATTCCCGGATGGGCATTAGCACCTTCAGTCTTTTATGCTCATCACTGTAGGCCAGAGCAGTAGACTTCAGGGTTGTTCTGCATTTAAGGATATTTTCCAGTGGTAGTTTGCTTTGGATGAGGTCTACATCTGTGAGGCCGTCTGGGAGCATTGCCAAGAGGCTCAAGAGTTCTTGTGAATGAGGAATTGATTGGATCCGAGGGCTTGATAATGAGAGAGAAATGGACATGTCCAGGTTTGATCTTTTGTCAAAACCTTCTGAAATCACAGAGGTCTTTTCCTTGTCCCAGCGGGATAATACATTGGAGCAGCCTTCAGTATCAGCCAAATGGGCAAGCAGACTGATTGCAAGTGGCATGTTGTCTGCCAAGGAGAGGATTTGGTCAACCTCCTCCAGGCTGTGTCCACTATCCGCAATATCAACAAATGTACACCGAGCTGCCTCTTGATCCAAGGGTTGCAAGACTTTTAAAAAGGGTCTAGTCCATTGCACTTTGGCAGGGTGTTCGGCTCCTCGCATGGTAATCTGAGATGAAGTGAGTTGAGAGGACCATCTGAAAACCCATTTAACTTGCCATTAATGCAAGATCCTCCACAGCTGTGAGCAGTGAGAGTAGTTCTTCAATGTTGGCACGAGAACTTGCTGGCTCCCACAAGGTCTCAAGTTCGTCTAAAATCAAGAGACTCAGTGGATTGTTTGAGAAATGCTGCAGCACTGCTCGGGTAAGGTCTTTGCCAGGCTTGAGTCCCAGATGACTCCCAATCAAGTTTGCCAGTTCAACTTTTGTTGTTGCAGAGCTGCAAGCAACAAAGAACCTATTCTGTACATATCTGGCTGTGATATCTGGGTGGTGCAAGACAAATCTTGCTAGGGAGGTTTTTCCTATACCACCTGCACCCAAAATTGCTATCCTCGGAATTCCAGTGTTAAAAAGGTGAAGGATGTTCAAGAGCTCAGACTCCCGGCCATGGAAGATTTTCGGCTCTGATGGCAGCATTGAGATTGAGTTAGAGCTTTGAAATAAAGCGATAAGTATAATCCGAAGACATTCTAGGAAAGGTGTATGTCATACCTACTGGAGGACAAAGAATGATGTCCGCTTATCTATGAAACAGTAGGTATGCATCTGGTGACACACAGAGTCCAATCACTTACTGTGGATGCTCTTTCTGAAGCAGTTTCTTCAGAGAGTTTTTCAATCATGTCAAGCACTTCTTGGTGTCTCTTTTCCGCATCTTTCTTCATCTCTGTGATGTCCGGTAAGACCCTGGTTCCTTCAATCTACGAAAGATATGTATCCATGAGTTTTTGTTACACAGAATTGACAACAAACCTGAAAGAACTCAAAGTTTTGTTGTAGTCCAGCTTGACAGTCTCTCAGTAGTGTGCTAAGTTCACCCTGCCGAAAGAAGCTTTTCACTCTGTTCCCCTTTTGTTGGGCCTCTACAAAAGTGTAGATTTTGTGAAGGATCCTGAGTTCAGTGGTTAGTGTATAGCGGATTGCGAACAACAAGGCCAGTACCTTGTTAATTTCCCAACATGATGCAGAACTTCTATAGGCATCTCTCCACCTGCATCTGACCTGATGTGAAGAATCATGATTGCATTCAGCAATTTGTGGATTTGCTCCAGAAGCTGAACACAGTCATCCTTGTGTTTACTAACGGTCTAGCAAGTGGCTAAGTTTCACATTGAGAAGAGTCTCTCCAACAAAACTCACCTGGATCATTTTCATGACAGCTTGAGTTGTGTTGATTATAGCACCTAAGAAAGGAGTTTTCATACTATCCGCAATGATTTGCAATGTATTTGTGGTCATAGTCAAGCATATCACCACATTTTCCAATCGATTTTGAGTGACAATAGACGGGGGCATGTTGGGGGGTGCAGTGACCTTGTGAAGTGCTCGTTTTTCATGTGCACATCCGTGGGTTCCCAGCATCACCGGTTCTTCATCAATCTGCCAGCAATGCATCACCAACATGATGATTCACACCATCTCCAAGATGGAAGTCCTTGTGCCGACACCACCCAATTGGTCAAGCTGGCCAAACAACATCCTCGTGTACGACTTTATATTGTCTGGCCCACTCAGATTCAGTGGCATCCTCTATTGGCTGATTGCCAGCAAGATCCAGATCTATAATCCGCTTTACTTCCAACACACATCAAACTCCCACCTATTCACGGGTCAGTGTCAGATTCCGCTCCCAGAATCAAGCCAAAACCTTGGGCAACCAATTACAGGCCCTCAGTTGAACAGGATCCCGAGGCAGCGGTAGATATGACTCGGCCAGCCGAGGCTGCGCAGTCCGCACCCTTGCATGGAATCACACATTGTTATTAATGGTATTGCATTAACTGGTCTTCAAGTTACAAACCGGAAAATTGGATCTTTTCCAACTACAGTGACAAACCGGGAAGCGAAACGTAACTAGGAAGCGAAACACTGAATTGTTCCACCACTCCGGGGTACGCCGAGAATCCTGAATTTTAGTAGATGAATCTACAATATATGAAGTTGTATTGCACAAAAGGCCTTGGCTCAGAACCCCCTGTAGAGCCCGTGCTATTCAAGTCTTTTGAGATCAGTATTTCCCATTGTTAGGCGGTGGTCTGATATTTCATGTGCCCACAAGAGGTATAAGGCAAACCTGGACTGCAAAACAGTGTTTTTCAGGTCGCAGATGCAAAATATCCATACACCGGATTGCCAAGTTCTGTGGCTACCGTGTACAAGCGTGTTTGCGACCGTTTCGCTTCCTTGTTATTTACTCACATTTGGCCTCTAAAAAATATCAACATCGTTCTCTACAACGACGGCACCAAACTACCCAAAGTTTTGTCTCAGTGGGAAGGTAGGATGCCCTTCCACAAGCACAGCACAAAACATTGACTAATTGGGACAATATTGCATGCGCAATCACGGGTCAAAGCCGACCGTTTCGCTTCGCGGTTTGTCACTGTAGTTGATCACTGCTCAATTTTCCATACTGTATTGATATGTAGGGGAGCAACCAACCGAGGACCGTGACATATCCGTTGCTTCTTTTTCAGGCAACGGAGGCTACCGTGAGCGTGACCGTTGCCTCAGAAGGCAATGAGATAATTTTTTTTCCCGCAGAAACAGACCAAATACGGGATTTCTAGCACTTATCTAGTGCTTCCCAAAGAGAAATACCGGTTTCGTGACTCCCCCGACCTATTCCCAAGGCCAGGAATTTTTCTTCGCATTTTTTTCGTCAATGTCACGATTTTCTCGAAGCAACCGAGAGTTGCGTATTTTCCGCCTCTGCCCCTTTACCCAAACGGGAATTTGATTTGCGGCATCTTTCGGCAAGGTGTTTTCTGCCGTGATGTGTCGCGTAAGCTGCCGCCACGGCGCCGTTTGGACAGCGGATTCAGACAAGTCCACGAAATGGAGAAAAAAGACTTGAATTACATTTCTAGGGAAGTACAATGCAACTTATATTGAGGCAGAAGATAGGCTACAAAGGCGAGTGGTAATGTATTGACTAGAAGGGTTAGGCTGAGATTTGGGTGGCGGCGCAGGCGCCGTGCGACGCGTTTAGGTTGTGTGGAGATGCGGATCAGGCTGCGCCTGCTGCGTCGACGCCGTAAACAGTGTTCAGCGCCGCGAGCGTCAACACCGGCTGCAGCGACGCCAGCAAGCTCGCCCCCGACTCGCGCTGGACGACCCGTGCCCTTCGCCACAATCATGAACGCGCGCCGCACGTCTTTCAGCGCACCCACGGGCGTCATCGCGAGCTGCGCGTACAGCGCGGCGTGGGAGTGCTGCCGCAGACTCGGATCTCGGATCCGACGACGCGCGCGAACGGGGGCGGGGACGGGAAGAGCTCTGGGCGCGCTAGGCGGGAGGCCCGCGACGAGGTGGGGGTGGCGCTTGGACGTCGTCGGCGTTGTCGCGTCGCTCTCGTCGCCGCCGTCGTCCTTCAGCGGGTAGGAGGCAAGTGGAGGTTGGGGAAGAGAGCCAGGATGCCAAACAACCAAACATCGTTTGGGCTTCGGCTTGACCTCGTTGCCGAGATTTGACGTGCCGTCGGCAGAGAGCATTAGAAGGCTGTGCTCATCCCAAAAAGGAAGTGGAGCGGAGGCGGAAAGTATCGAGTGGCAACCGAGCTGACCGTTACTGTGACAAAGGCAACGCAACGGACGGTCCGTTACCGTGACCATTGCTCCCCTACACATAGAGACAGTACGTGTGTGCAGTTTTTCTTCTGCCGCCAATACCAGTATACGTCAGATGTCTTTTTTTGGCTTTCACAGGACAATCAAAATTGGGTGAAGCAGTGCAGACCTCAAATGTCCGCGGTATCAAGATCTGTAGCGCGGGCCCCATCCACATCTGTATGACGGTCCGATTGCACTTTTATTCCCACGCAACACTTTCTGATCCGCGCAACATTTTCTTATGGGCGCAACACTTTCTTCCATTGCGCAACACTTTTCTTTCTCTAGCAACACTTTTTTTCTAGCACACAACACTTTTAGTTTTGTCCAGCAACACTTTCCTATTCCAACCACAACCACACTTTATTTCAAGCCAGCAACTCTTTTTTGTTCAGCTTTACTAAGACGTATACTACTACTGCCTAATCAACTCTTGAACGGCATCCTCAATGTACTTCTCCTCCGTCTTAAGCAAACTCTTCTCGGTAGGTGTTTCTTGCATGATCCTCGCCATCCTCCTCCGGCATTCCGGCTCCATCCCTGGTATGCTCAAGTCGTGCAACTTGTCGTGGAGCTCCTTGCCGCTTAGCTGGTCCCTGAGCAGGCTTCCCAGAGGGCCTGAGGCAGCCACCCAATTCTCCTCCCAGGAGCGCCCACAGTACTCGTTGCTGTAGGCAGTCTGGGGCATGAACAGGTTGTACAGGAAAAAAAAAGCAAGACAGAGCTTGTGCTGCATGACCTCCGCTTGCGTCCGCACCAAAACACGGTACACGTTCCATCCCAAGTCCTGCTCATCCTCCTCCTCCAAGGTCAAGACAGACTGCACCATCAACTCCTCGAAGGCCATCTTTGTCCAATGCCTGATATTGTAGTCGCGTGCAAGGCGGTACCACTGGGCAGAATCCAGGTCGACGTGGTTTTCCAGGTAGTGGACAGCGTATCGGATTCCCGACTCCACCACAAAGAAGTCGCAAGTCCTTCAAGAGGGCGCACCGTTCCAGGGGAGGTGGATTCTGGCTCCAGCTGCAGGAGCATTGTCAAGGTGTTTTCTTGTCGTTTCGTATTCACGTATGGGAGTGTATTGAAACAAACTCTAGGAAGATCTCGCACTCCTCAGTGCTGAGAGTTTCTGGCAGAGCCACCGCTGTTTCGTCGGTGGTACCGTCCAGACCCGCTTGGGCAGCCCTCTGGAGCCTTGGGAGAGGGTGGGAGATAAAGCTCCAGGGGGAGGTTGAGGCAAAGTTAACATGCCTGCAAACAGCTCGCTTTTCAAGACAAGAAGCTGGCAGTTCACATTGTACAGAGTCCCATCGTGCGCCTGAATTTAATTCTTATCATTCAAAGCAGTGGGTCTAATTTAAACATACCTTGAGAGTCAGGGTACCATCAGGGAAGTACAGGGTTGAATGCCTGCGAGACAGAGGTGGCGCACTCATGGCGAGCAAAAAGAAATCCAATTTAATCACCTGATTTTAATCTCACTCTCCCCTATCATCGACAACGGTTTCAATTTCCCGAACAACCTGCCGCCCCTCCCTCCTAATCCTTATGCATGGAGTGCCAGTGCATTGCAAGCCCACCAGGTTCTGGATAGTGCCTATACCAGAGCTCTCGAAACTCTTCAGCATGAAGCCAGTGAAGGTGTCCGTTACAAGCGCCTCTCCTCAAACATTGTCGACAATATGGTTCCTATTCTGGAGAGGATGGAGGAAGACAGATTACCCAGGGAGTGGGTGAACAACTGTGCTGAAACTTTGGGCCCTCTGGTGCAGCCATTCCCTTCGCCTACGAGCACACCGGTCCGCTCGCCGGATGTGCAGTCCGTACCCGTGCGGACGAGGTGGTGGTGATCAGGGAGGTGTTGGGGCACATGCACAAGCACAGGGAGCTCCCCCATCCTCCTCCTCCTCTCGTCCCACGAATGCGGAAGTGGATGCACTCCCTGCTCTCTCCACCTTCCTCACACACTATCTCTCCGGTCGTCCCAAGCCCATCCTCGTCTCTCACGCCACCAAGCCTCACCAGACTTCGGCTCTAACTCCAACTCTACCTCCACCTCTTCCCACTCCCACTGGGCTCCACGTCAACCAGTGTGTGCCCCTCGATGCACCACACACGCACAAAAGACCCCCAGTCCAGCTCCGAGACCGAGCGTGATGATGACCGTTGAAATGGTGCACTAGGGCGCGGCGTGAAATCTAATGGATTGACTAGTGAGAAAAGCGAACTAGTCACTCTACTCAAACCAACCAAAACCAAAACAAATCACCAATCCTAATCCTAATACTTGTGTGTGTGTGTTCGGGGAAGTAGGTTACGTATCACCCGTCAAGAGGGTGTGCAAGGTTGGAATAAGGCTTTGTTTCAATAGCAACTATGCGGTTTAAGCACAGTTATACTGGGGCAGCAGGGACTTCACGCCAACAGGATATCAAGACTCAAGTTAAACTTTAGACTGTTCAAGTCTTCTGTTTCTTTGTGAGCGGCAGAACCTAACACTACCGGCAACTAGCCAAGAAGCAGAAGGTAGGACAGACTATCAACAGACAGATGCTACTTCAATATCAACCAACACTGCATGAATGGCAGCGGTATCAACGAAACGGGGGCAGTTACACAGAAGGTGGACGCTGGGCTAGGGCGCGGACAGTTACACTGAAGGCGGCGGTTTCACTTCTATTTGCACAATAGTCT
>JARKIC010002655.1:0-53162 GCA_029378375.1 Mycena olivaceomarginata
TCTCCTGCACATGCGCGCGGAACGCCGTCGTAAGCTTGTACATCGGGTGCTCCGCGACCTCCTGCGCAAGCGGCACCGGCTCCGGCCGCTCGACCTGGTCGCGGATGTGGATGAGGCGGTGGTAGATGCGCATCTCGAGCTCCGCGGGCGACTGGTACGTCCCACGCTGGTCGTTGTAGAACTCTTTGAGAGATTGGAGGGCTGCGGACCCAGGAATTAATATTTTACGTTACGCGAGAGGGGGGACGAGACGCACTGTTCATGAGCTGCTGCTCCTCGAGCGCCACAGAAAAGCCCTCCTTGTCGCGCTCCAAAAACAGAGCGAGGATGTGAAAGCGCGCACACCGCTCGTGGCACTCCATCGCGAGGGGGCCGGTGTTATGCTGCATCGTAAAGTCGTTCCGCACGGCGCGCGAGCGGTCCCGAACAAAAGGACAGGTAGGAGAGAAGCCGCCGCGAGGGATGAGGTCATGAAATAGGTAATCCAGTGTGCTCTGCGCGGTGTGGTAAGTCCGTGGTCGACGGTGGGTGTTGTGCGGGAAATCTACCTTGAGAACGAGTGGTGGCCGCAAGTCGGACGGGAGAGTCTTGTCGCCTGCCGCACGCTCGTACATTTTTACTGCGCGCTTGTGATCGATCCGGTTTGTGCCAGGGATCTAAATTAACGAGGTTAGACCCGAAGAGGTGAACTGATTATTGGAGTATTCAAAGTTGAAAATTTGGCCTCGACTTGGGCACGAAGTTGGCCCAAATTCAACTTTGGAACCCCGCAGTGACAAAACACACCTTCTCCCAGTCAAAGAGATTGTTCTCCCTTTCCCTACGATACCGTTCGAATCGTGGACACATATCCATGCAGGTTCCGACAATGGAAATGGCGTCCTCCAGTCGCTTCGGGACATTCGGATCGTCCATTTTGCCCTCTGCGATCGCGGTTTTGCGCTCTATTTCGCGCTGCTTCACGAGCTAGAAAAAAAACATGAGTGCCACAAAGTAGTTCTGAACAATTTGGAAAGACACACACCTCCTGCCAAAACTTTTCGCGTTCTTCCTGAGTTTCGAGGACGGGATCCTCCAGCACCGTCGGCGTCATTGCAGGGGTGTTTGTGCGCGACGTCGTCTGTGAGTTGATCCCGTTTGTTCTCGGTGGATGCGCGAGACCTCGTCCTCGACCGCGGCCACCAGCACCATCACGTCTCTCCACGTCTGGGTTTCCCGGAGTCGTACTTGCGGAGCGAGAAGGCTGCTCGGAACCAGGAGCAACCCATTGCTTGTTGCGACCGCGTCGTGCGCCAAAATCGTTATGCATCCCGTGGGCTGGACGCGAATGCAAGGGTATCTCCATCCACGGTGATTGCGAGTCCTCCGGTGGCGAGAGATAGACCAGGGACCTGGTTAACCTGGAAATTTGCTTGGTCCGACCAACGGCGGAAACGAGAGCGTGAAGGGCTTAGCTAATCACGGGCACAACAGAGCGTAAATACAACTTGAACTCGACTTCCATGGCCCTCTGGCTCTGTCTGGCTAGGACCGCTCCTCGCTGCCTTTATTGGGAATACAATACCTGTTTCCCCGCTGCCCTCGCTCATAAACCATTCTGATTCACCATCTTCTCTCCAGCGATAAACAACAGCTTTTGGTCTCGACTGGCCTACCTCCTTAATTTCGGGCTTGATGAGCAACGTCTTCGCCTTCTCCGCATTTTTTTTTGATTCCCGCCGCCGCCGTTATCCATCCCAGAGAAATCTCACCTCCGGGATAGAATGACGGGCCTTGACTGGGAGGACACACAACTCGCACGCGACTTGTGTCGACCATTCTGTGGCTTTGGTTCGACTGGCAACATTGAAACAAAGTGGCTCTGAAACCACCGCCTCTACGAGGACTCCTTTGTTGCGAGGATCGTGCCGGATTTGGGTAGTAGTATACGAGGCAGACATCTCTGTATTTTTTCCCCTTTGTCAAGTAAAGCTTTTTCCGACCACACCGAATCTCTTGAAATCGGGTGTTCTGCCAGTCGAAACTGGTTCTGGCCGCTGGCGTCTTGCATGTGGTTTTCTCTTCAAGTCTTTCATTCCATAAAATTCTCTTGTCCCTTGATTTTAATTTTCATCATCGCCTCATCCCACCTTCCAGCCCATTTACACCCATAGCGCCTCTTTCTGTGCATCCGTCGATAATATCCCCAACCGGCCCATCCCGGTATTCTCCAGATCTTCCGCGGTGCCCTTTCCAAGTAATCTCTCCAAGATGCACGCCACCAGAACTACATCCTCTTCCCTCCCTCAACACCCCATTGCCAGCATCTCCCCAACCATGCGCCTGCCCTCCGCGCCCACGCACAGCTGCGAACAACCTTCGTCATCAGCCTGCTCCTCTCCTGCACATGCACCCGGAACGACGTGACAAGCTCATACATCAGGTTGTTCTGCGACTTCCCGCACAAGCGGCACTGCTTCTGGCCGCGTCCTCTCGTCGCGGATGTGGATGAGGCGGTGGGTACACGCGCATCTCCAGCTCCGCGGGGGACTGATACGTCCCGCGCCGCTCGTTGTAAAATTCTCTGAGCGACTGCAGAGCTGCAATAATAAGTACACAAATATGAACGCTTGGCACCGGACGACGCCCAATACGACGGACTGCACATAACTGTTGTTCCTCACCCGCAGCGAAAACCCCTCCGTGTTGCGCTCCAAAAACAGAGCCAGGATAATGAAACCGCGCACACCGCTCGTGGGACTCCATAGCGAGGGGCCGGCGTCATACTGGATCGTAAAGTCATGCCGCACCGCCCGCGAGCGGTCCCGGGCAAAGGCACAGGCAGCGGAGAAACCGCGGCGCGGAAGAGGTCGCGAAACAGATAATCCAGTGTTTCCTGCGCGACCAGGCGGGTAGTCGGCCCGTGAACGAGATATCCAAAAAACCTTAAGGACGTGTGGAGGCCGCAAGTCAGACGGCAGGCTGCTGATCCCCGCGATGTGGTCGAACTTCACTGCGCGTTTGTGATCGACGCGGTTTGTGCCAGGGATCTAGGTTACCCGTTAGCATTCAAGCGCGGGAACTTCACTTTTTCCACTCGAAGAGATCGTCCTCCCTCTCTGCGATACTGCTCGAAGCTGCGGACATATGTCCGTGCAGGTCCCGACAAGGTGAATGCTATCCTCCAGCCCGCCTCGCCACAGTCGGGTCGTCCATTTTTCCCTCCGCTATGGCGGTTTCGCGCTCGATTTTTACGCTGCTTCACGAACTGGACAAAATCATGGCAGTGAGTACCATAAAAGGTTTGAAGACACCTCCCAAAACCGGTCACGTTCTCCCTCGGTCTCAAGCACGGGGATCTATCGCCGGTGTCGACTCTGCGAGTGTCATTGCAGAGGTGGTGGGCGATGGCAACGTCGAAGTGATCCCAACTCAGAGTCGCGGCAAGGGCCGCGCGTTTGATGCACTTCCTGTTTGGAGCATGGCCTCTTTGCCAAGTTGCCGTTTGGACTTCCGGTCCCCGATAATTTTATTGTAACGGATGTCGACGCTTCGATATCTCGCATTGGCTCAATTCCTGACCGTTTACCAGCCTCCGAGATGACCGACGTACCGTCTTGTACTGGCTCGGCTCACAAAGGGGAACACATTTATTGAGCTATGGATCACAAGTCGTTGTACATACTTATTTCCGATTGAGAAGATTCTGCTCGTCCCACACCTTGCATGCCGGCGCCTACACGAAGGAGAAGAAAGAAGCAAGTGTAAATTTTGAGGCCGCGAAGGTGACGAGTTGGCAACGCACCTCCTTTACACTGATATTTCCCGTTCGTGTGCTCAAAGTCAGCACCGCACGTGTAACAGAAATGGTGATTGCAGATGCAGGTGATGTGGCTGCAACCGTTCACGAATTAGAGGGTGTTTTTTTTTCTCCGAAAAGATGGGGGAGTGGGCTTACTTGCATCCGAACTAAACGGAAGGCAGAATTAGTGGGGGTAGAGCGGGAGGGAAGGGAGAAGGGAAGATCGGACACACCTTGAGCTCGACCATGGCGGAGCACTTCGGACACCGCCTCCACTTCTCCTGCGCCGCCAGAGTCGCAAACGCCACGTCCTCCGGCGCGCGTTCGGTGATCGGCAACGTCTGGTATTGCGCGCAGGTCAGGTCTACAAAAATTACACATCGCCATTCAGTCTGAGATGAACTAGGTGAATTTTGAAAGCAAGCAGCACCACGTACTTTCGTGCCAAACGGACTTGCAGACTTTGCACAGCGACCCCCTACACCGCGGACAACCGTACGAGCGTGATGCCGCCCGGGGCAGGCGCGACGGTCGTCCGCGTCGAAGGTCTCGTCGCACCCTTTGTGCGGGACTGCAGCCGCCGACTCATAAGAATGCGAAAAATATTTGTTTGGACAACACACCAGTAAATGAGATTCAGCGTTGACAGGAACCGCGCGTGATTCCACTCGTCCATGTTCGCTTCGCCCAGGACCAGCCGCGCGGTCATATCGCTGATCTCGACAGGCTGCTCGCCCGGTTTCACCTGGCACGCCTGAAAAAAAAAAGCTTTAATATAACCAACTGAGGGACGTGTTTGCGTACTGGACATGATATAGGAAACTCCACGCGGCGGCCAGGCGTAGCAGCAGCAGGCGTCTTCACCACGGTGCCGTACCGCGCGGTGTCAAAGACAAGGTTGAGGCAGCGGTAGATGTGGTGTGCCAAACATGCCTGGAAACCGGAGTGCATCAGGTTCGCTACAGCCTATCTGCGATCGGGAGTTGCCACTTACCCCACAAAAGGAATGTTTGCAGCTCGCAAGCTGTAGCCCGTGAATTACAGGTCTGCGGGGCGCCCGAGGCATTCTGGGAGCGCCGTTGACCGGAATCTCTGTGATCCCATTCTCGTCTTCTGCTTCCTCGTCCTCGTCCGAGTCATCCGAAGGCTCTGCGACTGTCAGGTCACTTGTGCCACAGGAGAGCAGTCAATGCTAGATCCGAATTTAAATTTGAAGCGCACGCACTTCTTGGTGCGCTGCCACGGGTTGACAGAGGCCTGACAGTGTTTGAAGCAGACGGAACATTTCGGGCGTGGTGGCCTGGCCGCTGTGAGCGAGGGTAAGGGCGAACGAACAAGGATAGCAAGCGCGCCACTTACGGGCAACCGTCTTCTGTGCTGACGCGTTTCTCGGCCTGGAGTGCGCGTTCCTCCATCCTCCGGAGCGCCATTTTGGTGGGGTCGGTCTGGTCGTCGGGCGCAGTCACGAAGCTCTCCAGCGCCTCAGAGAAGGGTGGCTCAAAGTTCCCTGTCTGGCTGATTGTGTGAGCTATTGACACAGCGCTTGACAATGCAAGAGTTCCGCACGTTGGCCACACAGTTGCCCATCTTGCCCAGAGATTGCAGAGAGAGTATGAGGCGAAGTTAGAACGAAGGGGGCAGGCTGTACAAAGCGTAGACACTGCATAAATATTTTATCTTGAGACTGGTTGCAGTCTGCATTCCGCATTTAAACGACGAACGTGCATGAAGCGCACCCGAAAGCTGTGAGAAAATGATTAGGGCCGGAACTCGGGAGCGACGAGGGAGGAAAGAGGGAATTTAAAATCGGTCTGAATTGACAACGCATTGAACATTGTGGATGCCATTTGCAATGCACAAGCTGTGCCATTGAGCAGATGAATTCTGAAATAGTTCCAATGAGCTCGTCCCTGGACCACAGGACTCGTTCAGACCGCTTTCTCGCTGCTGCTCCTCGCCACTTGAATCTTGGACGCACAAGAACACGACGGAGCTATAAGCAGGCTGAGTAGCCAGGCTAAGTTCGTTCCAGGGCGGGAGGTCACCGGGGCTTTGCAAGCAATGGGAAGGAACGTGCTGTTTCGCCAGTCGTCCGAAATCCATGTTGCTCAACGGTCGAACAACCCCGATGAAGCCATATGATGATATTGGGATGAAGGAATGGTCAATGTTTGCCTCCCAAACAACCCATCGCATCCCAATTTGGGAATTTGGTCAAATCGAAGAAAAAGGCCATTGCACGCACAGAGAAATACGGCCGGGGGCGTATGTGCACATTTTAATAGCCTCTTCATGTACCTGCTCCTGTACAGCTGACCATTAGACCATTGCTCTTGGAAGTTACTCTAGATAATGTACCCATGTTACAAGGCTTCCAGTGGGTGAATATCCAAGACAAGTCCATTGGGTGCCCAGGTGGCCGGAAAAATAATTGACATTGCTCTGAACAGGGAAAACCTTTAAACAATTCTGTTAACCATTCCTCCTTCTCTGTCAACCATTCTTGCAAAACAATGCATAAATATTGAGACCCATAGGTTTACCACTCTGGAAAAGTGTGCCATACTTGTGCAGGGGCCATGCTAATCCATTTTCTCAGTCTGACCACAGAAAGAGGGCTTGATTCTGAAGCTGGTGTGACAAAGTGAACTGACTGCCGAGAGAAAGGGAATGAACTAGTATTCTCAGAATGTAAAGTGAAGCGCGCAAATGAAACATGTGCTGGAAGTACTCTGTTGAAATTGAGTACAACAGTACTGATCCTTGTGATCAACCCGTGATGCGGTCGAACTTTTTCACTGCGCGTTTGTGATCGGTGAATGCTATCCTCCAGTCGCCTCGCCACAGTCGGGTCGTCCATTTTCCCCTCCGCTATGGCGGTTTCGCGCTCGATTTCACGCTGCTTCACGAACTGAAGAAAATCATGGCAGTGAATATACCATAAAAGGTTTTGTAGACACCTCCTCCTAAAACCGGTCGCGTTTTCCCTCGGTCTCAAGCACGGGGACCTCTAAATATATCGCCGGTGTCGACTCTGTGAGTGTCATTGCAGAGGTGGTGGGCGATGGCAACGTCGAAGTGATCCCAACTCAGAGTCGCGGCAAGAGCCGCGCGTTTGATGCACTTCCTGTTTGGGGCATGGCCTCTTGCCAAGTTGCCGTTGGACTCCGGTCCCCGGTAATTTATTGTAACGGATTTCGGCGCTTCGATATCTCGCATTGGCTCACTTCCTGACCGTTTACCAGCCTCCGAGATGACCGACGTACCGGTCTTGTACTGACTCGGCTCACAAAGGGAAACATATTTATTGAGCTATGGATCACAAGTCGTGTACATATTTCCGATTGAGAAGATTCTGCTCCTCCCACACCTTGCATGCCGCGCCTACACGAAGGAGAAGAAAGAAGCAAGTGTAAATTTGAGGCCGCGAAGGTGACGAGTTGGCGACGCACCTCCTTTACACTGATATTTCCCGTTCGCGTGCTCAAAGTCAGCACCGCAGGTGTAACAGAAATGGTGTTTGCAGATGCAGGTGATGTGGCTGCAAACCGTTCACGGATTAGAGGGTGTTTTTTCTCTCCGAAAAGATGGGGGAGTAGGCTTACTTGCATCCGAACTAAACGGAAAGACAGAATTAGTGGGGGTAGAACGGGAGAGAAGGGAGACGGGAAGATCGGACACACCTTGAGCTCGACCATGGCGGAGCACTTCGGACACCGCCTCCACTTCTCCTGCGCCGCCAGAGTCGCAAACACCACGTCTTCCGGCGCGCGTTCGGTGATCGGCAACGTCTGGTATTGCGCGCAGGTCAGGTCTACAAAAATTACACATCGCCATTCAGTCTGAGACGAGTTTGAAAGCAAGCAGCACCACGTACTTTCGTGCCAAACGGACTTGCAGACTTTACACAGCGACCCCCTACACCGCGGACACCGTACGAGCGTGACGCCGTCCGGGGAAGGCGCGACGTCGTCCGCGTCGAAGGTCTCGTCGCACCCTTTGTGCGGACTGCAGCCGCCGACCCATAAGAATGCGAAAAATATTTGTTTGGACAACAAACCAGTAAATGAGATTCAGCATTGACAGGAACCGCGCGTGGTTCCACTCGTCCATGTTCGCTTCGCCCAGGACCAGCCGCGCGGTCATATCGCTGATCTCGACAGGCTGCTCGCCCGGTTTCACCTGGCACGCCTGAAAAAAAAAAGCTTAGATGTAACAAACTGAGGGGCGTGTTTGCGTACTGGACATGATATAGGAAACTCCACGCGGCGGCCAGGCGTAGCAGCAGCAGGCGTCTTCACCACGGTGCCGTACCGCGCGGTGTCAAAGACAAGGTTGAGGCAGCGGTAGATGTGGTGTGCCAAACATGCCTGGAAACCGGAGTGCATCAGGTTCGCTACAGCCTATCTGCGATCGGGAGTTGTCACTTACCCCGCAAAAGTAATGTTTGCAGCTCGCAAGCTGTAGCCCGTGAATTACAGGTCTGCGGGGCGCCCGAGGCATTCTGGGAGCGCCGTTGACCGGAATCTCTGTGATCCAATTCTCGTTTTCTGCTTTCTCGTCCGAGTCCGAGTCATCCGAAAACTCTGCCACCATGAGGTCCCTTGTGCCACAGGAGAGCAATCAATGCCAGATCCGACTTTGAATTTGAAGCGCATGCACCTATTGGTGGACTGCCACGGGTTGACAGAGACCTGACAGTGTTTGAAGCAGACGGGACATTTCGGGCCTTTGGGTTTGGGTGGTGGCCTGGCCGCTGTGAGCGAGGTAAGGGCGAACGAACAAGGATAGCAAGCGCCACTTACCGGCAACGTCTTCTGTGCTGAGGCGTTTCTCGGCCTGGAGTGCGCGTTCCTCCATCCTCCGGAGCGCCACTTTGGTGGGGTCGGTCCGGTTGTCGTACTCGGTCACGTAGCTCTCCACCGCCGCATAGAAGGGTGGCTCAAATTTCCCTGTCTGGCTGGTCGTGTGAGCAATGGACACGGCGCTTGACAATGCAAGAGTTCCGCACGTTGGCCACACAGTTGCCCATCTTGCCCAGAGATTGCAGAGAGAGTATGAGGCGAAGTTAGAACGAAGGGGGTAGGCTGTACAAAGCGTAGACACTGCATAGATATGTTATCTTGAATTGCTCGAGTCACGGGGAGGGGTTAACACTGGTTGACAGTCCGCATTCGGCATTTGCTGTAAACGACGAACGTGCATGAAGCGCACAGACCCGAAAGCTGTGAGAAATGATTAGAGCCGGAACTCGGGAGCGACGAGGGAGGGAAGAGGGAATTTAAAACCGGTCTGAATCGACAGCGCATTGAACGCTGTGGATGCCATTTGCAAGGATATAATGCACAAGCTGTACGGGGCATTGAGCAGATGAAATTATGAAATAGTTCCAATGAGCTCGTCCCTGGACCACAGGACTCGTTCAGGCCGCTTTCTCGCAGCTGCTCCTCGCCACTTGAATCTTGGACGCACAAGAACACGGCGGAGCTATAAGCAGGCTGAGTAGCAAGAAGTCCCAGGCCAAGTTCGTTCCAGGGCGAGAGGTCGCCGGCGCTTTGCAAGCAATGGGAGGGAACGTGCTGTTTCGCCAGTCGTCCGAAATCCGTGTTGCTCAACGGTCGAACAATCCCGATGAAGCTATATGATGATATTGGGATGAAGGAATGGTGAATGATGGAATCAATGTTTGCCTCCCAAACAACCCATCGCATCCCAATTTGGGAATTTTGGCCAAATCGAAGAAAAAGGCCATTGCACGCACAGAGAAATGCGACCGGGGGCGTATGGGCCAATTTTAATAGCCTCTTCATGTACCTGCTCCTGTACAACTGACCATTAGACCATTGCTCTTGGAAGTTACTCTAGATATTGTACCCATGTTACAAGGCTTCCAGTCGGTAAATATTCAAGACAAGTCCATTGGGTGCCCAGGTGGCCGGAAAAATAATTGACATTGCTCTGAACAGGGAAAACCTTTAAACAATTCTGTTAACCATTCCTCCTTCTCTGTCAACCATTCTTGCAAAACAATGCATAAATATTGAGACCCATAGGTTTACCACTCTGGAAAAGTGTGCCATACTTGTGCAGGGCCCATGATATCCCAGTTTCCCAGTCTGACCACAGAAAGAGGGCTTGAAGCCGGTGTGACAAAGTGAACTGACTGCCGAGAGAAAGGGAATGAACCAGAATGTAAAGTGAAGTACACAAATGAAACATGTGCTGGAAGGAGTACTCTGTTGAAATTAATAGCTCAATATATCAATTTCCGGTGTTTCGTCTCTTCCGTGAATTGAGTCCCCCACTGTTGAAATCAATGTCAAATAGTGTTGATGTGTATGGAATACCTATTAGAACATTCATGAAGACTTACAGCAGTTATAAAAAATTATACCCCCATGAACACAACATCTTGGGAACGTGCTCAAGATTCTTGTAGCAAACTTAGTTCAACTTCGTCACACTTCTTGCACCGACCTTACAACTTCAAATATCCTGGGATTTTTTTATAGGATGTTGTTGGGGCAATACAGGGCTTCAATTTGAGCCCTACCCGACCCTATTTGGTCCAAAATTGAGCGCACAAGAAATTATTTTCGAGAGGGCAACGTTTATTAATAGCCACGCCGAGGCTGGCCCGGAGGTGGCCCGACCTCCCGCTCACCCATTTCATACACATTTCTCCCCTCCAGCACCGGTAAATGAGATTCGCATGTATATATTTTGAAATATCTAAGTACATGGTGATAGTGCAGGTCACTGGAAGCCCACGGAGGCGGCGGAGGCGGCTGTGGAGGCGTCGTGGAGACGGTTGGTGGAGGTGTGGCAGAGACGGCGGGTGGAGACGTCGGGGAGGCCGATACGAATCGGTTGTGAACACGCAGCGCAGCGCTGCGATCCAGCGGAAATGAATCTGCCGGCAACTCTGAGATTCACATTTCACATCCTTGATGACGGCAGCAACTCGCGGGGCGCCGGCGACGCAGTCAACGAATGAACATACTTGGGAACGAGTGAGCGGCGCAGGGACCGAGACGAAGATGGTGCAGGCAACAGTGCAGTGCAAACAAGCGAGCAAAACAAAGGGCAGCAGGACGAGAGCAGCAGGAGGGATGGCAGTATATACGACGGCACCACGGGAAAAAAACCAAGTGGGAAGGGAAGGCGGCGGTGGCACGAGAAAACAGGGAACCGGTGGGAAATGCGCCGCAAGACGCGAGAGCGATGGATGTGAGATCGAGGCGGGGTAACGAGTGGGAGAACCGAGGAGCAGGGAGGCGGTGGCGGCGTAGATATGGGCGATGGATAGGCGACGGGCAGTGAGGCACATACTACCCCGGTATTTGCGGATGCGAGTGATTTTAAAGAGGCGGTTGGGAGGCAGAGGGCGGCGATTGCATGGCGGCGAGGGCGCTGGTAGAAGCGATGCCGAATGCGGCGGGGACATCGAGCGGGCGTCCTTGTGGATCCTCGATCATCCAGGCGGCGCGCCCGAGGAAGGGGCAAGCGAGGGCGGCAAGGAGGCAGGTGTGGAGGCGAGCGGCGTCTCGGATACAGTGACAAGGTAATGGTTCCCTCCGAATTCGGCAGCGTGCTCGCTGCTCAGGCGACCCCAAAGACAGGCGGGAGGAAGCGAGCGGCGCACACGGTGCGGCGCCGCGCCCATGTCGCGGGCGGTGCTGGCGGATGCGATGGAGAGTCGAGCGCCGCGATGGCAGCGAGCAGGTTCTTGGTTTTCCTATAGCTAGGCGGCGGCGTATGCACAGGGAGGAAATAACACAGGCCGCCACGCGCATGGAGGCGAAAGGAAAGAGCCGGCAGTGCCACTGATGGCATATTGCTCCTCTGTACTTACCTCAAACCCCACCGTCACCGAGCGGAGGCGCACCTCTTAGGTAGGATGTTTTCATACAAAACAACCCACCTAAGAGGTCCACTTTTTCCCACTCGAAAAGATCCTCTTCCCTCTCCCCGGTGCGATACCGCTCGACGTGTAGACACTAGACACATGTCGGTGCAGGTCCCGACAAGGTGAATGTTATCCTCCAGTCGCCTCGCCACAGTCGGGTCATCCCCCTCCGCTATGGTGGTCTCGCGCTCGATTTCACGCTCCTTCACGAGCCGGACAAAATCAAAATGAGTACTTGTTGAATGCCAACTTGGAAGACACACCTCCTCCCAAAACCGTTCGCGTTCTTCCCCGATCTCAAGCACGGGGTCCTCTACATCTGCCCCCGACGTCGACTCTG
Organism: Mycena olivaceomarginata; assembly: GCA_029378375.1. Taxonomy (NCBI): domain Eukaryota; kingdom Fungi; phylum Basidiomycota; class Agaricomycetes; order Agaricales; family Mycenaceae; genus Mycena; species Mycena olivaceomarginata. The sequence continues at coordinate 12,031 of JARKIC010002655.1, forward strand.
TGAGTACCATCGCAGCGGTCTTAGTGGGCGAGAGCAGCGTCGAAGTGAATCAAGTGATCCCAACTCTGAGTCGCGGCAGTGCTGCCCTCCCAGGGCCGCGTTTGATGCACTTCCTATTTGGGAAGCATGGTCTCCTTGCCGCTGGACTGGTCCCCGATAATGAATTGTAAGGGATTTCGACACTTCGATATCTCGCATTGGCTCAGTTCCTGACCGTTTACCAATCTCCGAGATGACCGACGTATTACCGGTCTTGTACTGGCTCGGCTCACAGCACCTATTTACCAAGCTACTCGAGTACGGATCTCAAGTCGTGTAATCCACGAATTTTAATTCTCTTACGCGTCTCCGAGGCTTACTGAGGCTTCGGACGCGTCCGCGTCGCCCGAGACGCGTCGCGGTCATCGATCACGCCATTATGTGCAATGTCACATGTTTCGCACGGGACCGGCTCACAAATCGCTCGCTTGCTTCTTCAAAAGCGCGTCGTCGCTCTTGCTTTCCACGCTCACCACCATCTCACCTCACGCCCTTCACACCCCTCACTAACTCATCATGCCCGTCACATCCATCACCAGCTTCGACGAGTTCATGAAAGTCGTACGTCGCGTTCTGTTTCCACTGCCGCCTGTGCCAAAACTTACCCGCCGCCCGATCTCGTAGATCAACAGCCCCACGCCCATCATCATCGACTTTTGGGCGCCCTGGTGCGGCCCCTGCAAGGTCATCTCCCCCATCTTCGAGAAACTCTCAGACAAGTCCGAGCACGCCGCGCTCAAGTTCTACAAGCTCGACACGGACGACATCGAGCGCGCGATGATCGAGGCGGGCGTCCGCGTCGTGCGTCCTGCGTTGTCCCCCCTACTACGTGCTAACACAACGCCTTGCCTCGTTCCCAGATGCCGTCCTTCTTCGTGTACCAGGATGGGAACAAGATCGGCGAGAGCGCGGGGGCGCTACCCACGCCGCTTGCTGTGCGTTTTTGTTTCGTTTGTCTTTGGTATGCGCTAACGCGTTCCTTAGGCCCTGATAGCCAAGCATTCTAAGGTTGGCGCAGCTACTGCGCCCGCACCGACCGAGGCGCCCGCTGCTGCTGCACCTACACCTACCGAGGCGCCCGCTGCTGCTGCTGCACCCGCACCGACGGAGGCTGCACCCGCCGAGAAGTTGTAAATGTAATGTAGCACAATGCGTCTTTTGTATACCGCACCGGAATTAGTTATTCATCTAATTAAAGCTGAGCATGTATGTGTAGGAGGTTCGGGTTCGTCCACCATCTTTTGAATCCCCGAGGTGTTGCATTGTACGCGTCGTAAGGCAAAAGCTTCGCGATCGTCGCGTGTCGGTGCTTAATCCACTTCTCGTAGAGCCTGGTGGTACGGATGCTTTCGCGGTTGGCCAGCTGCGCGTCGTAGTTGATCTGGCTTCGCTCCTGTAGACGCATGCCGTCGGGCAGTTCTGAAGTTCTAGAGATGGGGTAGTTTTCTCCAAGCGGCATAGTCCAAGGGCAGCTCTTGGCCGCAAACGGAGATCATGGGGGACCCGAACATGGATTGCTGAACGATTTGAGGGAGAGAAGCCAACGGAAGATGATGAAGCCGCGACTGGGACGCGACAAGTAGCGACAAGTGCGCGCGCTACATATGTAATACATTGTCAACACACCGTTCAGGCTGTCAATTAGAATATCTCACAGGCTGCGGGGCTTTATTCAAAAGCGCGTCGTCGTTCTCGTTCTTGCTTTCCACGCTCACCACCATCTCACCCGACACCTCCCGCGATACAACTAACCGAACCCACCATGGCCGTCGGACCCATCGAGAACTTGGACGAGCTCCACAAAGTCGTGCGTCGCGCCTCCTGTGCAAAAAATCATAATAATTCCCTGACCACCGCCCCGATCCTGTAGATCAACAGCCCCCGTGTACGTCATCATCGAGTTTTGGGCGACCTGGTGCGCCCCCTGCAAGCTGATCGGCCCCACCTACGTGCCAGAGTCAGACAAGCCCGAGAACGTGAGGCTCCAGTTTTACAGGGTCGACACGGACCTCGTCGAGGGCGCGAGGGAAGAGGCGAACATCCAATCCGTGCGTCATGCGTCGTGTCCCTACGACGTGCTAACACAGCGCCTTCCTTGCTTGAATAGTTACCGACCTTCATCGTGTATCATAAAGGGACCAGGCTCAGCGAGCTCAAGGGGGCGGTCCCTACGGAGCTTGAAGTGCGTTTTGCTTTCCTTTGTTTTCGAAATGGGTTAACGCTAATGCATTCTGTAGGCCATGATAGCCAAGTATCGTGGACTGTAATGTAGCCACGATACCACGCCGGAGTTCCTAATTGAAGCTGAGCATGTTTGTGTAGAATTGGTTTCACACGTAGCCATGACGGTGCAGAAATAGTGTTGCCCTTTGAGAACCACGCCAGAGGTAGGAGGAGGTAGATTGGAGACATCCAGTGACCATCGACGAGAGCGAGCATAACAGAGGTGAGGTGAACGCCATGCATAACGAAACTAGGCTTCGTTCTCCTGTCGCCGGCTCAAAGTACGATGAAATGCATGCGAGGAATTTTGACAGAAAAGATGCGGGAGTTCGAAAGATTTTGGTGGGGGCGTCGTAGACTCGCCAGTCGAAACGTAAAGGAAATCCATAGAACACGAAGACGTGTACAATCTGTGAAAAAAACAGACCCCTCATCTCTAGAGGCCGGATAGCTGGAGAGTCATGGGAGAACTGCTCGCGACTGCCTTGGCGGTTCTGCGCAGTACCCGGGTTCGTCCACCATCTTTTGAATCTCCGAGGCTTTGTATGCGTAGTAAGGTCGCGTGTCCGTGCTTAACCCAGTTCTCGTAGAGCCTGGTGGTACGGATGCTTGCGCGGTTGGCCAGCTGCGCGCCGTAGTTGATCTGGTTTCGCTCCTGTAGACGCATATCGTCGGGCAGAGGTTCTAGGGATGGAGGGAGTTTTCTCCCAGCTGCATAGTCGAAGTTCGCGTCCAGGGTAGCTCTTGGCCGCAAACGGAGATCGTGGGAGCCACGCTGGGACTCGAAAATGAATTGCTGAACGATTTGAGGGAGAGAAGCAAACGGAAGATGATGAAGGCGCCTGGGACGCCACAAGAAATATACGATCACGTGTCTATGGGTGATGTGGAAAACAAGAACGAGAACGACGACACGCTTTTGAACAGAGCTCAAGATACGCGATGCAGACAGCAATAAGATCTCCCTTCAACTTCAATGATGCCAGCGAAACCCGCGTCCGAGAAGAAGAGGAAGGTCAGCAAGGGCGACAATATCGATAAGGCAATGTTCTCCGAGTCCGGCCCCGCGTCCGGCTCCTTGCACGTCGCAGACGTAGGCTATGACGAAGACCAGGGTTTCACCTCCACAGGCGTCGACCCGTCGCTTTCTTCAGCCAGCTCGAAAACTGCGGGATCGACAGGGAAGTTATCGCGCAAGGACTTCGCCTGCAAGCACACGGCGCAGGCGGCCAAGCAACCAAAGGCGGCCTCGCCTCCATGGCTGCGCACGCACGCCGCAAACGACGCCTCCAATAATAATAGGAACAAGACCAGTGGGGGCGCCCCCGTGCTGCCGACTGTCCATTTTCCTTCGTTTCCTCTCCTTCGTCTTCGGTATATGCTAACGCATTCTATAGGCCCCGACGTGCTAAGGTTGACGCACCCGCACCGACGGAGGCTGCACCCGCAGAGATGTTGTAATGTAGCCATGATGCGTTTGAACACCGCACCCGAGTTAGTTGTTCGTCTGATTAAAGCTGAGCATGTATGTGTAGAATTGGCTGTGCAGTACTCGGGTTCATCTACCATCTTTTGAATCCCCGAGGCTCTGTACGCGCGTAGCAAGGCAAACGCTTCGCGCCACCATCGTCGCGTGTCCGCTTAATCCAGTTCTCGTAGAGCCTGGTGGTACAGATGCTTTCGCGGTTGGCCGCGTCGTAGTTGATCTGGTTCTGCTCCTGTAGACGCATGCTGTCGGGCAGTTCTGAAGTTCTAGGGATGGGGGAGTTTTCTCCAAGTGGCATAGTCCAAGTTCGCGTCCAATGGCAGCTCTTGGCCGCAAACGGAGATCATGGGGACCCGAAAATGGATTGCTAAACGATCTGAGGGAGAGAAGCCAACGGAAGCGACTGGGACGCGACAAGTGCGCTACATATGTATGTAATACATAGTCAGCACACCGTCGATTGGAGTGTCGCTCGCGGGCTTTGTTCGGGAGCGCGTTGTAGTTCTCGTTCTTGCTTTCTACTCTCACCACCATCTCATCCTACACCTCCCGCGACACAACTAACCGAACCCACCATGCCCGTCACATCCATCGCGACGGTGGACGAGTTCCACAAAGTCGTGCGTCGCGCCTCCTGTGCAAAAATCATAATAATTCCCTGACCGCCGCCCCGATCCCGCAGGTCAACAGCCCCACGCCCGCCATCATCGAGTTTTGGGCGGAGTGGTGCGGGCCCTGCAAGACCATCGACCCCACCTTCGAGAATTTCGCAGACAAGCCCGAGAACGCGAAGCTCCAGTTTTACAGGGTCGACACGGACCTCGTCGATGGCGCGTTGGAAGAGGCGGGCGTCCGCGTCGTGCGTCCTACGTTGTTCCCCTACTACGCGCTAACACAACGCCTTGCCTCGTTCCCAGATGCCGACCTTCTCCGTGTTCCATAATGGGGACGTCCTCGACAATAGCAGGGGGGCGAACCCTGCGGTGCTTGCGGTACGTTTTTCTTTCCCTTGTTTTCGATGGGGATGCGCTAATGCATTCTGTAGCATATGATAGCCAAGTTTGTGTGATGTAGCCATGATACCACGCCGGAGTTCCTAATAGAAGCTGAACATGTATGTGTAGAATTGGTTTTACACTTAGGCATGGCGGTGCAGAAATAAGTCAGTGTTGCCCTTTGAGAACCACGCCAGAGGGAGGAGGAGAGGTAGGGGGAGAGACATCCAGCGAGCATCGACGAGAGCGAGCATAACAGAGGTGAGGTGAACGCCATGCATAACGAAAATAGGCCTCGTTCTCCAGTCGCCGGCTCAAAGTGATGAAATGCTTGCGAGGAATTTTGACAGAAAAGATGCGTGAGTTCGAGAGATTTCGGCGGGGGCGTCGTAGACTCGCAAGTCGAAACGTAGAGGAAATCCATAGAACACAAAGACGTGTACAATCTATGGAAAAAAAGAAAAAAACATATAAATCCCTCATCTCCCGTCGGGTCTCGGTTCTAAAATACAGTCAGCCCAGGCAGTCGTGACCAGTACAGAAAAAACTCACGACTCCACTGTACGCTCAAAATGAGATTATCGTACCCCTTGCCGTTCACCTTCTCCATCGCCTTCTGCGCGACGGCCCGCTCCTCAAAGCTCACAAACGCAAAGCCCTTGCCCGCGCCCGTCTCGCGGTCGCGCCCGACGTACACCCGCGCCACACGCCCGAAGAGCCCGAACAGCTCGCGCAGGTCGCTCTCCTGCGTGTCCTCCGAGATGTTCGTGACCCGCAGCGTCGGCAGGTCGTCCCGCGAACCGCCCCCGGGCGGGCCCGCCGTGCGCGTGCCGCCCGGACCGCGCATTGAAGGCGGGACGTACTTGCCCCCCGCGCTGGCGCCGCCGAGCCCGAGCGTGGGTGCGGCGTCGCCGCCGCCGAGTGCCGCGCCGTCTTCGTCCGCCGCGGGATCTGCGAAGAAGATAAGGTTAGGAGGAGAAATGCAGAAGAGAAGGGAGGGGGAGGGTGTGGCACGAACCGACTTCGAGGCCCGCGAGGGCCTCCTTATGCGGACACTTGGCTGTAAAGTGGTCGCCCTTGCAAAGCCGGCAGACGACTTTGCCCGCGCCGGCCTTTGCGAGCTTCGTCTTGGTGCTCTCCTCCTCCTTCTCCGGCTCGTTTGCGTGCTGCCCCAGAGTCATTCGTCATTCGTCCTTGTGGCAGTAGCAACACCACATACCTTATTCCCCGCGCTGATCTTCAGCGCAAACGTTCTCGCCCACCGTCGTCGTCGCGCGGTCAGGCCCGCTCGCCTTGCCCTTCTCCGCGCCGAACTTGTCCCATTTGAGGCGCTCTGCGACGGTGTGGTCCACGACGGACTTTTGCAGTACCCGCCTAGTCCGGCGCGTAATCTACCGCACCATCCCATTCAATCAAGATTCATTCCCCAAAGAGCGCAAAGCGGCCGGCGCACCTTGACTTTTTTACCGTCCTCGTTCACCGTGTACTCAATCGTCGTCCGGATGCCGTTCTCGTCGACAAAGTCCTCGTTCTTGGGGTGCTCTACGCTCGCGCAATTAGCGGATCTGTAGCAATAGGCGGCGCCGACAAACCAGCTTCATCGAGCTCGTCGGCCCAGGATGTTTTTGCGGGAGTCTGGTCTGCTACGAGGCCGGGCATTTTGAGTGATGGGAGTGGTCAAGATTTTGTGCCAAGTTGCGCCTGTTGTTATTGGAGGCGGAACACAGCCACTCAGTGGCTTGAACTTGACTCCCTCGCCGACGCGGTCCCGCACCGCCCTGGGAGCCGTACCTCTATTTGCCATATCTAGTCTTCTCTGTGGGGCTGGCATTGTGTTCCTGGGTGCAACATCCAAAGTTAAATCGAAAGCCTCTTAACTCCCTCGACGACGCGGCTGCGCGCTGAAGCCGTACCGAATTCGTTTTCGGCTGGACGCGCGCGACTTCCAGAAGTCATTTGTGCAAGGCAGTGCAAGGCTCTGTCTGGGCACCATTTTCGCTTGATCGCGGACCTGGGAACTTGTGGAAGACATGGCCCACTGGGCTGAGAATGGGAAGCAATTTCTCGGATGTATGAGAGAATCCTCAAGCAACATATACTCGATGGAAGACATGCGGGATCACCTTTGAGACTGCCTTTGGGAGAATCATGTCTGCCGCTGAGCTGCTCTATAGAAGGCCGGAGTTGGGTCGGGATGTATCGAACGAGACATGGGGTTAGCACTTGTATGTATGGCGGCTTTCTGGGGCGTCTTCAATAAGTGCTTGAGTTACAAGTAATACTTCTGAAGTAAGCTGGAACCGTCACACAGCCACAAATTGCCTTTTCGAGCGAAAGAAGGTGAGTCCAGATCGTATAGAAGACCAAGTGCCGCGCCTTTGGTACACGGAATCCAATATTAATACGGGTAAAAATCATAGCTTGAGCTTATTCTATTGTGAGTTCCAGAAAGCCACGCTTGCTTGCAAACGCAATAAACGGAGACGACCGAACAGCTGAGGTCGTCAAGTGATTTTTTCCGGAATTAGAGTTCAATAACAACAACGATAGCTAGTACAACGTCGGTGATTACAGGCAGGAAAGCGGGAGAGCAGTGCGAGAAGTTTGATAATACAGTAGCAAGCAAGAATGATAGCAATCGATAACAAATGGGAAGTGGGCTAGAGATACATGGCGACAGTTGGTCCCAAGGGGAAGCTGGGACAAATAGGAAAACTGACTCCTGGTCAGGCGGAAGGTGCTGGGGGCGCTGCGAAAATGCTTTCCAACGCGACGGCAATTTTGTTGGTTCTGGGTCAGGCATGGGACTCCGGGACCCATGCTGCGGTCACCAGCTGCCAAAGCGGGACGACATGGCCGGAGGCTCTTGGGCCGCTTGCCTGCAATAACGGAGAGTATCGCACCAACATCCGGTAGGTGAAACAGACGCTCGAGGAACCAGCTTCGTTTCGGTGCGATGCCCGTGTTTTGAATGGAGCGTAGGAACCGAGATCGTATCAGGCGGGAGATGCTGAGACCGTTCCGGGGCCGTCTTCCAATGCAGCAGCTATTTTGTGGATGCTGGGGCGGGCATGCGACTCCGGGACCCATGCGGCGGTAACAAGCTTCCATAATGCAGCTGAAACGGCCGGGGGCTGCTGTGGTCGGTCTCCCGCAATAACCCGATGTATTACCGCGGCATCCGATAGACGGTCGAAAGGCGGGCGACCTGTATATAGCTAGGATTCATCAGGAAAATATTCACAAGATAATTTGGTATTGAAGCCACCTCGACGCAGACACATGCGTAGGCGTAGACGTCGCTTGCTGTTGTCCGTACGTATCTCTCACAGCCAAAAGACTTCGGGGCGATCAGTTCTGGTGCAAGCCACTGAGTACTCCCGGCGCGATTGGAGCTTGAGGTCATCGCTGCGGTCGATTCTGCTTCTAACAAAGTAGTAGCGAGGCCGAAATCCGAGAGACATGCGTGCCCGTCGTCGGAAATCAGGATATTCGTGCCGCGCAGGTCGCCGTGAATGATTTTCAGATGGTGAAGATAACCGAGGCCCTGTGCGATTTCAAGCAACTGTCGTGTATTATGAGGAGAGCCATCAGGGACATGCAAACTCGCTAACCAATCGATTCACGCCCCCACGACCGCGATCTTGTAAATACCTGAGCACAGTCCCGTACTTCATCCAGGGCGAAACCATGCAAAATGACGGTGCGAACGTTGAACGATCGATACCGAGCAGAGGAAGAACGAAACGATGGCGGAGACCTTGCCAGACCAGTGCCTCCTTGTAAAATTGCTGTTATGGATGAGCTCCCAGAGTTATGCCGAATGGGAACGGACTCACCAAGCGGTTACGATGCGTGGTGGAATCCGCCGTGAACGTTCTGATACGCTTCAGTGCAACTCTCTTCCCTTCGTAGGAAGCCTGATAAACGTCACCGAACCCTCCACTAAATATGGGATGCTCGTCGTGATCGTTTACACCGATGATAAAAAGCGAAGAGGGAAGTTTCTCCCTTGCCTCGGCAACCTTCTGCATCAATTTCCGAGCTTTTACACGGGAGTCTGCGTCTGGAAGGGTCCCCCAATCGAGTACCTATGTATCGAGGTTAGAGAAATAGAAAGTGAAGAGAAGAAGAAAGGCACACATTTTGAATGGCATCTACGAACGATTGAGCGCTGCTCTCTTCCAGCTCCTGGGCCGCACGCCTGGCAGCCCGAGAATCAAGAATAAGGGCGAGAAACATCGTGATCTGGGCCTCTGCAGCTTTCAAAAGTCCTTGGCGATCCTCTTCTGGCGCCACGACCGTCGAGAGCAGGCATCCGAGGCGTTCCCAGCTCGCTAACAAGTTCTTAAGATATCCTAGGCTCGTGCCATCAGGCCCGTGAGGAGCATACATGCTGTCTTCACTGCTGTTGCTTTGCCGGGCCCCTACTCGCGGCAGCTGCTCCTGGCGCAGGCTCGCTATGTTGCCGGTCTTGACCCCCCGTCCGTGGCGCTCGGAGCGGAGGCGCTCCTCGTCTTGTAGCGGGGCGACGGGAACCGACGACTGGCGCCCGAGCGCACGGTTGTTATGCTTGGCGTGGGAACCCTCTATCCCAGGGAAGACAGCATTCGGCTGCGTCGTCAGCCGCTCCATGCGGCTGGAGAGCTGTGAATCGATAGAGGCACGCGACTGGGTCGGCGGCGCATAGATGTTGCGGCGCTGATGGCTCTGGCTCTGTGGCGTTGGGTCCATCATCTCGCGAGGCTGAGATGGACGAGGCTCATGCCAGGCTTGGCCGGGAACCAACGTCTGCTGCTGCTGGTTCGCCTGGGTGCTGGCTGAAGACCAGTTGGCATTGTACGCGGGGTTTATTTGCCGGCTCCCATTCTGCCGGACCTGCGGATCGACGCGAATATGTGAGGGCTTGCGAGGGGGCCCGTTGTAGGGCAACTGGGGGAAGCCAGGTGCCCAGTGAGGATGTGAGTAGCTTCCTGGAGGCATAGCATCAGGCTCCTACCCTCGTGTTACGGGGTTGGGAAGTGGGAACACGGCTGAATCTCAGTAGTATACGAAAAGACACAAGTGCTCGCCGGCGTTTCGCGCCGGCTCCCACTTTATAAATAAGCGACGCCTCGTTTGCGGTCAGCTGACCGCAAACGGGTGAGAGCGCTTTACAAATGGAGATGCGGCTTCAGACGGACAGAGCTTAATTTTATAAAGAGGGTGATGCCGAACCTGTCGCAGTGAGCCGTTAATATACCCTTATAGGGATATAGGCTTCAGACAGACAGACAGACATGCTAATTTTATAAAGAGGGAGACACTAAAACTTCCGCCAACCCCTCCACAGAGGCTGGCCTTTAACAAATGTAAACAACATAGCCACAATTTGGCGAAATATTCAGTCCCAACACCTAACTGTTAAAAAAAGTTGGGGTGGCCCAAAATGCATCCTTAGGCACACTACACCGGAGTTTGGGCCAAATAAATGGCGACCACTATTTGGCCAATACTTGATGTATTGGCTAAATATTGGCCGAATATTGGGCCCCAGTATTGGTCGACCGATATTTGGCCAGTACATCCAGTATTGGCCGAATATTGCATAACTTTTACTTCGTCATGGACTTGAAGATTTTCGAGGGCGGCGCGGGTGTTACGTCATCCGAGTCGCTCTTCTCCTACCCTCATCCCGCCGCGACGTGGTTGCTCTTTTGAACCCACCTTTCACCCAATCGCTTAGAAACTTTACACACTTATTCATGTCCTATTCCTGCTTCTCCACCCCGCGTTTTGGCCCGAAATCGGCCCAGCAACATCTCCCATAAGCAATTTCAATCCGGACGCAGCACACTGCTCCAACACGCTTCGATGCACCAATATGCATCTGAAACACCCCGTAAGCTGACGCCCCTCCCTGCCTCCAGGAATAACCTCCCGCACACAACGGATGCAGTTGCGGTGCGACTTGACGCCAATGGACATGTACACAGTGCAAGTGAGGGTTGGGGACGTGGTGTGAGCAGTGGTGGGGCACAAGGTGCGTGTCCCTTTCTGTGCGTGGCGCGCTCTTATTGCCACCCATAGTTATTCCTTTCATCCCCATGGTTGCACGCACGCACAAGTCGCAGCTGTCGGCCTCATGCACGACCTCCTCGCCGCCCTCGACTCCCCGCTCCCGAGCACCACCGCCGCCCTAAAACCCCTACGGCCGCATGTCCATCGATTCGATGCGCTCGGACCTCTCTGTTGACACCGCCACCAGCGCGCGCTCCCCAGCCGGCATCGTCCTCACCCTAAAATATCGCCTCCTCCACTTGCGCCTCTCTCCATTGCGCAAGGTTGGCAACAACTCTGCCGCTGCCTCGGCGCCGCTGACCCCGAGTTCATCTTCGCCCATGGTTCCAACGGCGCGCTGAGTGGTGTCCTCGGCGAGTCCTCGCAGGAGTTTGGCCGGAGTTGTGCGTCATCCACCTCTCGCGTGCCACTAAAAGCTCTCCTTACCTTTTCGCGCAGCTTCCTCTCCAGCACGCCCCGCATCGTGAACAGGACGTACATCCAATCCGACAATGATGTCGTCCGCGCACGCCTCCGGACAATAAACGTCCAGGAATGATGCATATACGGCTCGAACAGGGTGCGTCCATCTTGGCTTCGCTTCGCTCTTCTCACGGTGGATCTTGCTAGCGCCGCAATCCTGATACCGCATCTCGTCTCAGGTAGTGAGACGCATTCCGCCCTTTGCGACCGTCAAACTCGGAGAGGCGAGTCCCACTGCACTGTCCTCTCCTCAATTGTTCTCTAGGTATTCAAAATCGAATGTGTTGGTGCGTCTCGTCAATCAGCTTTCTGTCTTGACACCTACTTACATATGTGGGATACAGCACGCCGTTCTCCCGCCGCCCGACCCGCGCATGGCCGCGGCGGACGCAGTGCAGGCGCAGGCAAATCTAGAGGTGGACCGCTCTGCACAGGACAAGCAAGGGCGGCCACGGGTCGTCGCTCAGTTGTCGATGTAGTAGTTCAAATGAATAAATAGGATTATATACAATTCGAGCGAGCACACGCAAGGAACGCGCGATATCGGAAGCAAAGCGATATTAACCCAATCGAGGCATGCTGTGCACCCTTAGGAAAAATGGCTTGCCAATATTCGGCCAATATCTTGCCCAATATCCTGCCAATATCTGGCCAATACAACGTATATTGGCCGAATATTGGTCAACCACTACTTCGCCTATATTGTGCCAATATCCTGCCAATACAACATGTATTGGCCACATATTGGCTGCCATCTATTTGGCCCGAACTCCGGTGCTAGGGCTCGGGAGCAAAGTTTTAGGGAGGCAGGGCATTGACTCGAAGATTCATAGGAACTCGCCCAAACAGGTGGCTGTGTTGTTTACATTTGTTAAAGGCCAGCCTCTGTGGCCTTGAAGTTCGGAAGTTTTAGTGTCGGCTATCACAATGTTTTGTCTTTTCGTATTACTACTGAGATTCAGCTGTGTTCCCACTACTCTGCCTTCCCAACCCCGTAACACGAGGGTGGGTAGGAGCCTGGCATTTTGGGCCACCCCAACTTTTTTTAACAGTTAGGTGTTGGGACTGAATATTTCGCCAAATTGTGGCTATGTTGTTTACATTTGTTAAAGGCCAGCCTCTGTGGAGGGGTTGGCGGAAGTTTTAGTGTCTCCCTCTTTATAAAATTAGCATGTCTGTCTGTCTGAAGCCTATATCCCTATAAGGGTATATTAACGGCTCACTGCAACAGGTTCGGCATCACCCTCTTTATAAAATTAAGCTCTGTCCGTCTGAAGCCGTATCTCCATTTGTAAAGCGCTCTCACCCATTTGCGGTCAGCTGACCGCAAACGAGGCGTCGCTTATTTATAAAGTGGGAGCCGGCGCGAAGCGCTCGCGAGCACTTGTGTCATTTCGTATTACTACTGAGATTCAGCTGTGTTCCCACTAATCTGTCTTCCCAACCCCGTAACACGAGGGTGGGTAGGAGCCTGCCAAAATGCATCCTTAGGCACACTAGGGCTCGGGAGCAAAGTTTTAGGGAGGCAGGGCATTGACTCGAAGATTCATAGGAACCCGCCCAAACGGGTGGCTGTGTTGTTTACATTTGTTAAAGGCCAGCCTGGGTTGGGCCTTGAAGTTCAGAAGTTTTAGTGTCGGCTATCACAATTATTTGTCTTTTCGTATTACTACTGAGATTCAGCCGTGTTCCCCCCCATAACACGAGGGTGGGTAGGAGCCTGGCATAGCATACTGGACAGGATAAGACATGTCCTAGGCAGGTTGACAGATAGTCCTTTACACACCTCGGATTTTGACCACATCTGTGTAAATTTGGACCAACTATGTTTTTTACACTGGTATAAGGGTTTGATTAGGATCTTCTTAGGATGGATATCTACAGATTCATGGAAAGAATAAGGGCCAAACTGCCTGCAAGATTTACGATAAAGCTATCTCTACGATGAGAGATTCACGTGACGTTAGCGGGGAATGTGTCGGAGACAAGGGGCCTCCTATAAAAGATAGTATCTTAGAATAGGTTCGGAGCAAGCCTGTCGCCGCTCCGACCCGGCGAGCTGGCCCTTCGCTTGAAGGGGCTTGCTTCAGACTGCCGAAATTGTGGGAGTTGGCAACTCCTTTTCTGCGGCCTCAAAACATGCTCGTTTGCTTAGGTCTCTTTTGTAACCCATAGATAGTATGTGTAGCCAACTCCGGGATTTTTTGTCTCAACAAAAATCGAAGCAACGCATGTGCAGTGTACGCGTCGATCCATTGTTCTTCACTTTTTGGAAATTAAGGCTTGAAGGTCTAGCCAGGTGCTTAATTAAGATACTATTGGGGACGAATAGTTGTCTCGTAGAGCAGGGAAGAGACTGATGATATCGAAGAGCGGTGCAGGCTGCTCGGGGGCATGACAGTCGAGGAGAGCGACACGCATAACGGCGGGAAAGGCTCTGAGGAACATGTGAAGCGACCCGTATGCCGACGCGTTAACAGCCCCGAAAATTGTCAAAGTGCGGACACCCATGAGGCGTTGCAGGTCCACCGCGTTGGCATCACCGTCAACATCTTCCCAAGGCCCATTGAGTGCGTTTATGTGGCGGATATATGGCAGGAAAGTACAGCCGGGGGATCGCAGTACTTTGCAAAAGTCAGAGATGGTGTTGGACATCAGGCAACATGTTTCGAAAAGGTGAAATCTGCTGCGGGAAAGTCAGATACGGGACACCAAAGAACAAGCCTTAAGAGAGCGCAAATCATCTGCAAGATGGTCGAGGACGGCTTCTACAAGCTCCTGAGGGAGCTGTGTGGTCATGATCGTGGTTGGGAAGAACTTCCAAGCCATGTACATAGCCACAAACTGCCTTTCTGGGCGAACGAAGGTGTGCCAAACTTGAAGCCAAAGTTTCCCATGCAATTGCCAATACGCGACCCGATCCCGGTCAAAAATAAATGGTGTTTAAAGGATTGTTTACTCGAGTCTAATCGGCCGCGAGCACCGGTTTCACTCTCGGACTTGTCGGACCGATCAACCCGATCTTGGGCTGGCGATCATCGTTGATCTCCGAGCCGCAAGCGGGTTGATCGCCGCTGCCTTGTCCTGAGCGATGGCCAGTTTCACTGGCCATCCCTCTTGTCTCGCAAGACACGGGCACGTCGCCGCTGGAGGCCCAAGCTCACACAATAGGGAGTCGATCTCCCTATTGTGTGTCTCGCCGATGACTGGGCCCGCCAGTCTCCTTACATAGAGCGTACGCGAGTGGGCGCGTCTCAGTTCCCACTGTTTCCCCACTTCTCGCTCTAGGTAAGTCTCGCGTTGGGTCCTGTGCATTCGGACTGAACTCGAGACCTCGTCTGTGTTCAGTACGCGTCGAATCCAGCTCAAAAGTGTGCAACAGCTCCGCGCCGTTTACTGTTAGTCCACACTCGTACGTGGATCGCTCGATGCGTTCTTACCGCAGCCTGACTGAGCTTGACTAGTCGGCTCTCTCTTCGTACCTAGTGCACCGCCAGACACACTTCCAGCTAGTCTCTACCACTAGGTGGGTCCCATGCACTGTTTATTACTCTTTCAAGAACCAGTGCTCACGTCTCTATGCGTCACTAGTTCTGTGATTCGCCCACCCTAAGTAATTTACTTTACCTCTTACCCTATTTCTCTTTAGATACCCGTAGGCCATCTTTCCCGGGGAGCCGCTCCTCCCCTGCCCTCGTTCCATTATACCTTGTTATACATTACATACGGTGAACAATTCTACTCGGGCTCCCTTCGGGGAGTCGCGTTTCGGCTAAAGCCTCACTCCTGAGCCCGACTTGAGTTCCGTGAACATCAAGGTTGAGGGACCAGCGCGGTCACATTCGGTGTACCGCGCTGCTTCGGAAGCCGAGCTTCCGTTGCCGCCTCAGGTCGATTAGACCCGAATTTATTCTCTTGTGGGTCGAAAGAAACACGCAATCCCGATGGTGGTAAGATCAAGCATCTTGTCCATTTCGACGCCAAAGCAGCTGTCACCGACTACGCACGCCAATCGGGGCTGCCTACAGGCGGGGTATTATGCCAGCAGCTTGCTCAAATCGGGTGCGCCGGCGAAGCAGGCCGACGGGTTTTTTTTGCTATTCGCGTTCCGTTGAAGCTTACGACGCATCTGCCACTGGAACAAGCCGCTGTACTTATCCATGGATTTACTGGAGATGCCACGAATCTTGTTTGCCAAGGACTTACTGTGGTTGTAATGTATTTGATTGCTGTTGTATGTATTTTATTTCTTGCGGGCTCCGTCAATGCCAAGGCTATGTACGTATACAAGCCCGAGGCCGTCGGCGGGTTCGGCCACAGAGTGAGTGAATCAGTTGAACTGCCAGCGGCCCGCTAAAGTACGAGAGCCTCGGTGCGGTTGCCGTCCAGAGAAAAAATTGACTGCGAGCCTAGGTCCCATGGAATGGAGGCCGTGTTCCAATTGACCTTGACTGTCGGGGTGGTCGGTGAGTTTGTTCAACCTGAACTAGATGCTATTGATTTCTGGGTTTTCCCGTTTTTGGAGGAAGATGATCCGAATAACCCGCTGTGGTTTTGGTTTTTCAGGCCCATCATACCGGAGGCCGTGTACACGGCAACGCGCGAGCTAGTTATTGCCACGTTCGCACCCAAGAAATAGCCGGCCACCTCCAAGAACTCTGGGAAACAGCGTGGAACGCTAAATTTTGGGGAGTAGGGTAGAGTAGATTTGTGAAAGAAAGCCGGGCGAGAATCACAGGGAAGTTCCTGGATTTCGCGACCGGAACAGGACGCGCCGTCGCGCCCCAGAATATTGTGTTCCCGTGACCGAGACCGATCCAGCAAAAAAGTTCTTGGGGTAACCTCTGGGCAAGACGAGACGAATCCAGGACGCGACGAGAACTGGCGAATAGTGCTAGATTATTTGACAGACATGAAGTTGAGCGGAGTGAACTATTGCGAGAGTGAATTCAGACTCCGCTTTCGCTGAAGCGAGCGTCACCGGCTGTCACCGACCCCAAAGAATTGTTGGGAGTATTTATACATTGGGGAATCTTTGCTTGTCTTGTTCTCAGCCCCCATGTCGTCCATCTACCCACGTCGAGCAACCCCCGCCCATCGACACTCCCCCCGTTGTCATCCCCACAGATGCCGAAAACTTCGTCTCACACACGCTGAAGACGACGAAACCGCTTCCCCCAATCACTTGGAACAACTTTTTGACTGAGCTGAACTGGCTCAATGTTGCTATCTTAGGGATTACTCCAGCCGTGAGCATCATTGGCGCGTACCACACTAAGCTGCGGTGGGAGACGGCGCTCTTTTCTGTGTTTTATTATTATTTCACCGGACTTGGTGAGGATTACTGCGTGGAATGTAAACTGTTTTCGCTAATTGTTCTATGCAGGTATCACGGCGGGGTACCATCGTCTGTGGGCTCACCGCAGTTACAACGCGGGCAAGTTCCTCCAGTATTTCCTTGCTATTGCTGGTGCTGGCGCGGTGGAGGGCTCCATCAAATGGTGGTCGCGCGGCCACCGCGCCCATCATCGCTACACCGACACTGAGCTCGACCCATACAACGCGGGAGAGGGCTTCTGGTACTCGCACATGGGCTGGATGCTCGTCAAGCCTCGCCGCAAGCCCGGTGTCGCCGACGTTAGCGATCTCTCCAAGAACGAGGTCGTCCGCTGGCAGCACAAGCACTACATTGCCCTCATCCTCTTCATGAGCTTCATCCTCCCGACAGTCATTCCGTGGCTCGCCTGGAATGACGCTCGTGGCGGCTATGTATACGCCGGCTTTGTGCGTCTGCTTTTCGTGCACCACTCGACTTTCTGCGTCAACTCGCTCGCGCACTGGCTCGGTGAGTCGCCGTTCGACGACAAGCACTCGCCTCGAGACCATCTCATCACTGCGCTCTGCACCATCGGCGAGGGCTACCACAACTTCCACCACCAGTTCCCGATGGACTACCGTAACGCGATCAAGTGGTACCAGTACGATCCGACAAAGTGGTAGGTGTTCATGACTTTCATTACCAGTCTCAACCTAACGAGCCGCAGGTTCATCTGGGTTTGCCAAAAGCTGGGACTGGCGTCGCATCTCAAGGTCTTCCCCGACAACGAGGTCCGCAAGGGCCAGCTGACGATGCAGCTCAAGCGCCTGCGCGAGACACAAGAGTCGCTCGCGTGGCCGTCGGACAGCAACGACCTCCCCGTCATTTCGTGGGACTCGTACATCGAGCAGTCCGCCAAGCGCCCGCTCATCCTCGTCTCGGGCTTCATCCATGACGTCGCGTCTTTCATCGACGAGCACCCCGGCGGTGCGCACTTCATCATCAAGTACATCGGCAAGGACGCCAGTTCCGCGTTCTTTGGCGGTGTGTACGACCATTCGAACGCCGCGCACAACGTGCGTCACCACTCTTCTCTTTGCCCTATTATTTACTGACTTTCGTCCAGCTCCTCGCAATGAAGCGCGTCGGCGTCCTTCACGGCGGTTTCCCGCAGGGTGTTGACGACAAGGTCATCCCGCCCTCGCAGCGGCTCAAGATCGCCCGGTACGCGGAGCTGAGCTCGCCGAATGCCAGCAGCACGGCGTATTCAGATCATGATGACAAGGAGGGCATGCTCGGGTGATGATTGACGATTAACGACAAATAAAAAAATTATCTTGAGGTACGATAGACGGAGCTCTTGGACATAGACGGCTACGTATGCAGTAATGAATGGGGTTGTTCAACAATTCGGGGTGTCTTCTATTCGACAACATTTCTGAGCGGCGCCCTCGTCGTTTTTGGACATTTTTTCCAGCTCTCCGAAGCTCTCCGATCGTCGCAATGTGCTCACTGTGCCAGCTTCCCACAGCTGCGCTTCCGCTGTACCTGAGTTCATCAGTTCTTCGCCGTCCGCACGTTCGCAGGTGTCCGCGCGCTCTCAGTCCAGGTGACCAGAGGTGACCCTGCTGCCGCGGTCCCGCGGGGTCGACAGCGGGATCTATAGCATTTGCTGTTGCCCTCCGACGAACATTGATGAGAAGCAAGCAGAAGCCTTACATACTATAGACACCATAAAATGCGCAGTGCGAAGAACCGCTCTCGACGTGCTCTCTGAGTCCATCTTCGCCAGCATGTTTTGCCGGGGAGTCGTTCTTGCCTTGGTCGCGTTCCATGCCGCACACGTCCACGCCGCGTCTGCGCCGTCGGGCACCTTCGATGTTCTTTCTATGAACGTCGCGGGTCTTCCGGAGATCCTCAATGGCAATGGTACATCTCTAGCACTGGCCGGGGGACATAATTGACAGGCCAACGCGTTGCGATTATAGGCGAATCGGGAGACAAAACTACTAACACGGCGATTATTGGCCAGGATATGGCTAAATTTGCGTACGACGTTATTCACGTCCAAGAGGTACACAGGCTAGTCTCTCTTTCAAAAAGAAGACAAATTGAGTTGCTATCTCAGGACTTCAACTACCACGCGACGCTGTACGCGAACGACAACCACACGTTCCGCACCGCGACCTCCGGCGGAGTACCTTTTGGCAGTGGCCTCAACACCCTCTCGAATTTTAACTGGCTCGACTTTACGCGCATCAAGGTGAATAGGTTCTCAGCTCGACGAAACTCCTACTGATTTGGGGTTTCTTTTTCGATACACAGTGGGCGACGTGCTCCGACGCGTCTGAGAATGACTGCTTGACGCCCAAAGGCTTTACATTCATGCGCCTACGCATCGACGAGGGCGTATATATTGATTTCTACAATCTCCACGCCGACGCGGGTACCGAGACCGCCGACAACACCGCGCGCGCGGCGAACCTCAAGCAGGTGGCAGACTATATCGACGTCTGGTCGACAGGGAACGCTGTACTCGTCTTTGGGGACACCAACGCGCGGTACACGCGTGCCGACGACGGGGTCCGTATTTTCGCGACCCAAAATGGGCTAGCTGAGTTCGTATTATCCCTCCCCGTCGGGTAGCTCGCAGCTGATACGTGTGTAGCGCCTGGGTCCAAGACGCCGTGGGCGGCGTGTACCCTGCTATTGGCGCAGACGCCCTGCTGTGCCCGGACGGCGTCCCCGCAAACATCAGCTGCGAGGTCGTCGACAAGGTCCTCTATCGCGGCAGCAAATTCATCACCCTCGCAAACACGGGCTTCGTCTACGACACCGCGCGCTTCCTCTCGTCGGATCTGGCCACGCTCTCGGACCACAACCCCGTCAGGGTCGAATTCGCATGGACGCTCGCGGCGACGCTGCGCCAATCCGATCTTCAAGGCGGGCCGCACGGGACCTGGTTTAACGACCTCCCCAACCTGCCGGCGTCGCCCAAGGCGCGCGTGCTGACGCTGCGCGGGGGCGCCCGGCTCGACTCGGTGGGTATCTCGCTGACGAGCGGGGCGAGCTTCACGCACGGAGGGACGGGTGGGACGGCCATATCGCTGACGCTCGCGACGAGTGAGGCGATACTGAGCGGCACGCTCTGCTGGGCCGAGTTTAACGGCGATACGCGCAACTTTTACGCGCTGTTCACGACTTCAGCGGGGCGGACGCTCACGACGGGGGTGCTGACCGCTTCGTGTGCGACGATGACGGCGCCAGCTGGGTTTGGGATTGTTGGCTTTTTTGGGCAGGATGGCGATGAGATGGACCAACTTGGGTTTATTTATGCCAAGCAGTAGGGGCTTCGGGTTGATTCGTATTTCAGCGTGTACCCGTTTGAGGTGGAAAATATACAAGAATGCTGGCTCGATATTGGCATGAGATATTTCCTCCCGCTCTCAATAGTTCGAGAAGGATGGAGAGTAATATCACCACGGCCAGATAATCACCGGCACCGTGCACGAAAAGGCTGAATGTGAGAAACAGCAGCCTAGCTTCAGTGAAATAGCCAATGCGCATGCACTTCGTCACTCACTGGTTACTTTTGCAATTTTATCTGATGCCGATCACAACTTCCAGACCTTCCTCCACCAGCACGAGCACTCGGGTTTTGAGGTCTTCGAATATACTCGCGGTCATGCGTAACGAGGAGAGGTGGAAGAAATAAACGTGAAAGGACCTCAGCCTCGCCGCCCTATTCCCGTGCCATCGAGATGCCAGCATCTCAGCGAGGACAGATGCTGAGGGCTCGGTGGATGCCCCTCCGGCTCGGATGGTTATGGAACGAAGGACAGGTAAGAATTCGTTGTCGTTGGTCAGAAGCTCGGCCAACGGTGTCAACTTGTCAGTAGACTGCCAAACTTCTACATCGACTTCTTCAAGCGACGAAAAGGACCGGAGACATAGGATAGCCTCTTTATATTCCATTGTGGCCAGGCGAATCGACCGCAAAGACCAAGCGGACCTAACGCCCAGCGCGAGGAACCGGGAGACGCCCTGGCTCTCGAGGGAGGAGAGTTCAATTATCCTGAGGGCTGGTAAGGTGAGATGGTCGAGCAAGTTTCCCTCAGAGCCGTCGCTGCATCCGAATATGCGGAGGTGGGGCAGAGTCACATTCAGAGAGGAGGAGCTCTCAGCGGAGTTCAAGGATTCTATGGCGATGTCGAGAACCTCGAGACTTTGCGTCTCGTTCAAGATTTTCAAACATTCGCGGAGAGATCCACTGGCATTGAGATGCGTTAACTGGATCCACGGCAGACGGATCGACTCCAGTGACGCATGTGAGAGCCACAGCTGGCGTAGGGACGGAGCCGCAGCAAAGGCGTTTAACAACACAGCCTGAGCTTCCCAGCCAAACGTAGTGGGTGCACCCGATATTTCAAGGCTTGTCAAGGAAGGTATTTGTCCAGGGATCAAATCGTCCAAAACGGAACTGGACGAGTGGAATGTGAACCCAAGGCTCCGCCATTGGAATGAATACCGAGACAAGAAGGATAACATCCCCGACAGCGACCCTGCACACATGCGCGCGAATCAGTCCGTCGAAACATTTTATTGCTTCCGCTTCATACCTCTGGGCGCATCTACGAATATATCTAATGGATGGCTCCCTGCACGGGAGAACCAGACCTGAACAAGGAGTTGGAGGTCTTCTTCCCAACGTTCGCCTTCGGATAAGGCTATAACCACAGACGCCCAGATTGAACATGTCGAAAAAACATATTTCCCACCAGGATTTGCAGACGCTGGCCAAGAGCAACGGTCCAGCGGCTCTCCGGCGGATATTGTGTCGCTTTCCTACATAGTGTGAGAATATTTCAGCGGTGATTTCAGCGGGCAAGGTCAGGATGGGATAGCTCGATGTTGTGGTAAGATTCAAGTCCATTGATTATTTGATGGGATATCATACATTGTTATCAAGTCGGCATTAATCGGACCATGGGGCACACAGGATACCAAATCATTGATACAACGGTCCACGTTCACCCCTGCGCCGTTTCTGGTGCCTGTCCACTAAATCGTACTCGGGGAGCTTTGACTTGCGTTTGCCAATGATCCACGATTCGGCCCGCTGCACCTCATTCTTCACCGAAGGGTCCTTGTCAATGATTGCCATCCAGGGACCAGTCGTCATTCTGTAATCGCTGGTGGAGAATGGCGAGCAGCCAGTCGTGGCTCTCCAAGACCAGCCTTTGCGCTGCCAACTTCTCCGCCTCCTCCTTGCTTCATCTGGATCGGCGCCATAGTATATTGTACCGCCATAACGGGCCTCGTATATTCCTGCTACGTTAGCGAGAAAGAGTCGGAAAGGCACCGTCGTCAGAAAAAGAGCTGGTATCCGAGAAGGGATGCTCTGGATGAGGGTTATCTCGGTACCGTACTTCTCGAATAGGTCGAGGAAGTTGGTCCGGCTTAGTGGCGACATAGTATTGGCGGTGTATCGGGCAGCGATCCATAAGAGAAGGAGCACAAATGACTCGATGTCGTCTCCCACCGTGCGCATTGGAGGCGGGTCGGCGAACAGCCGTGCCGCCATGAAATGTCGTGTACCCTGGAAAAAGGTTAGGAAGCCTGTGAGACGGCGAGCTTGACACGAACCGCGCCTTCGTACTCTCTGGGGTCTTGCCGGAATCGGGCCAGCTCCCAATCGATGAGGAGGCCGTAAGAAACTCCGTCCTTCTCACCAATGATGATATTTCCAATCGATATATCGCGATACTCGACTTCGGCCTTTGTGTATGCGACGTGGTGGGCTGTCAAATCAGTGAATGAGCATCGCAATTATTGAAGAGCTACACACCTTGGAATGCATCGCGCACGTATCCAACCAGCGCATGTGTTGATTCGAATTTGGTCGACGATATCAAGAACGATGCGATAGTGGATATGTTTTCGAATTGTGGCGTTCCCAGGTATGGTCCAGCCGGCGGACGGGTATCCGCACCGTTGATCTAGGACATCTCCGGTGGCGAGCACATTCGAGATGTTGGGCACCTGGTGTTTGTGCAGCTTCCGATACACCTCACCCTCCAGATGGTACACATTCACGCGCCAGGTATCCTTCAAAATGCACTTCCAGTATGTTTCGGAGTCGAAGCAGCGCGTACTGCGACCCACTGGTTCGAGGTGGGTACGAGTGAACGGAGTGGAGACAAAGAAGAACCGATCGCCGACGCAGACCTTGTACAAATTTTCGTCCTTTGCATTCAGTAGTTTGCGCGCGCGATCTTCGAGTTCTCTGCCCACGGGCAGGAAAGTCGTGTCGACACCGCGCTGCGCGGGACTCGCGTGTGAAAGGCGCCAAAAGAATGTTTGGAGGTGCGGCGTGGTGGTGTAGTCGAATGATGGAGTGATCTCCGTTCCACTTTGCGTGTGGCGCAGGAGGCGGCAGGTAGCCCCGACGATAATAACCCCGAAGCTATGGGTGCGATATTGCGATACCTGCATAGCAGTCAGGTAGGTGGTAATCTGACCGCGGGTATCGTGTGCGTAGCCCGAGTGTCTCTCCAGTTCAGCCTCATCGTCAAAGGGCTCATGTAGTGGATATGTTTGAGCTCCAGGAAACAATACAAGTCCGACGCGCGAAACAGGTTCTGATTTGAGGCAGGGTGGTCGTTGGAGTAAACACTAATGTCAGGTGCGACGCAGAGGTCTCCGGAAACCTTCGATTTCGATGTGTCCACGAGCGTCCAGCCTTGCTTGAGAAAGGGACTGAGAGCTACGATCTACATATCTTATTCTGATCAGTTAAGAGCAACGCTACTAGTACTTAGAGCGGGTTTACCAGTGATTCATACATATTTGGCTCGCCCAGATAAGGAACTTTTTGAACGAGGACCGGTCGATTGTCGGCATCTCATCAGGCGGGTCCCCAAGATAATAGTCAAGAAAGCTATCGGGCGCGACCGAAACATATTTTCCGCGCATCTCTGGGGCACTTTGACAAAGGCATGTTCCAAGTTCTCGCTTGCCTAAGACGAGAAAGGAAAAGAGTCCGGCAAGCAACTGCTAGGGTCCATGACGTTGTGTCGAATGCTGAGCGCGGGGGTTTGGACGTCTTCGCCCTCAGAGACAGCGCCGGTGCATAAGGTTGGCTGAAGAGAACAGATTGAATTTGAATTTTTGAAAATTGAAAGCAAAAGATAAGACAACGCGGTTAGACCCAACGGTGGGACGGGTAGGACGGCCATATCCCTGACGCTCGCGACGGGTGAGGCGATACTGAGCGGCACGCTCTGCTGGGCCGAATTCAATGGCGATACAGACCACTTTTACGCGCTGTTCACAACTTCAGCCGGGCGGACACTCACGACGGGGTGCTGACCGCTTCGTGTGCGACGATGACGGCGCCGGCTGGGTTTGGGATCGTTGGCTTCTTTGGGCAGGACGGCGATGAGATGGACCAACTTGGGTTCATTTATGCGAAGCAGTAAGGCTTCGGGTTGTTTCGTGTACACGCTTGAGGTGGAAGAACAAGAATGCTGGCTCGAATTGTCATGAGGTATTTCCTCCCACTCTGAATAGTTCGGGAGGGGTGGGGGGGATGGTATCATCGCGACCAGGAAATAACCGGCACCATGCACGGAAAGGCTGAATGTGAGAAACAGCAGCTTAGCTCCAGTGAAATAGCCAATGCGCATGCACTTCGTTACTCACTGGTTACTTTTACAAATTTATCTGATGCTGACCACAACTTCCAGACCTTCCTCCACCAGCACGAGCACTCAGGTTTTGAGGTCTTCGAATATACTCGCGGTGATGCGCAACAAGGAGAGGTGGAAGAAATAAACGTAAAAGGATCTCAGCCTCGCCGCCCTATTCCTGTGCCATCGAGATGCCAGCATCTCAGCGAGGTCAGAGGCTGAGGGCTCGGATATGTTCCCTTGGGCCAACTTGAGAACGAACGCCTTGAGAATAATTTCTTGAGCTCAGCTTTTGGCCAATGTTTCTGAAGCACATGATTGGCACCTTTCGCCTTCGCAGCAATTCGCTCTCCAGCGAGACGAGGTGACACCGATGCTCAGGGCGACTCGAAGGACAAAGGGGACTTAAAGAATGGCCTAGCGACATCGTTCTCTCCCGATAAGCCTCCAGCCGCACGCGCAGCTCTCAGACCAGTGTTGTAGCCAGGAGATATTCGTGTTCTTCAGTCGCCAACTGCGCTGTACATTGTATACGCTATTTTTTAGCCAGCCGCAAGCAGCTCAGGTCTTCGAGGGCGGGCCGCTTCCCTGGGTGCCGCACATAGAACGGCCACTCATCTTGCCACGGATCCGGTACCGTCATCCACTGGCCGAGCTCCAGCCCGTCGGCTACCATCGCTTCGCGTCTCGCAACATCTTGGGGCCTTTGTTCTAACTCATCGTACTTCTTCCACGTCTCAGTACTGGCCCGGTAGATACGACCAATCAGCAAGCACCGGTCAGTGCCAACCGCCTCCGGAGTGGTCTGCACTGTGTCAGAAAGACAAGTTAAGCGAGACGGCGAATATTATTGACCTTGGGCGACACGACGTGCGTAAAGTGGTCCTGAGTGATAGAGGAAGGCATCTTGTCAAGCGACTTGTTGCGCTTGTCCACAAAGATTTTAATCGGAATGACGATGGGGTTGCGACCGGAGTATGTTTTGTGCGGTGTCCGGATGCCTGTCGAACCACGCCATTGCTGCCTCGTCGGAAACGACCCATCCACCAATCTTGATCATCTAGTAGAAGCTTAATTGGGCGCCATTCAAGCTATCCGCTGCGCATACTGCTTGTTCGGTGGTGGGTGGTGGTTCAGGACCAACAAGCGACTGCTAGGGTCCACGACGTTGTGTCGAATGCTGGGCGCGGGGGTTTGGACGTCTTCGCCCTCAGAGACAGCGCTGGTGCATAAGGTTGGCTGAAGAGAACAAATTGAATTTGAATTTTCAAAAATTGAAAGCAAAAGATAACCAGACATCGACAACGCGGTTAGACCAGCCCTAAACAATTCACGTGATCGCTGGCAACGATCTCGAACTCTTATTCTTACACCACGATGCATCGTCGGCGGGGCAATAAATCGAAAAAAGTGAGGCTTGTCTTGGGCTTGTGTTGCAGCCACTGACTTTTCCAGGTCCCGAATGTGCGGTTACGACCAGCCCAGCCCGACGCGATGGCCCGTGCACGCGGTTCACCAGACCCAAGCTACTGGGACCAGGACAGCCAGACAACAAGCACGGAAGATACGGTAACGCTCGGTGGCGGCTCATGCCCACGACCATTCAAGAATGTGGTCGTCTGTGCCACCGGCGCTCTCGACAAGGTGTGCTGAGACGCGTCACAGACGCGTTCCAATCTGACGCGTCGCAGGCACCGCTATTCAAGCTCGCCTCGGAACTCGGTGCGACAACCGTCAGCGCATTCACCGATCGCGTCACCCACCTTGTCGCTGAAAGCCATGGCGGCGCAAAGTATGTGGTGCGTGCAGTTTGCCCGGTCGCCGACTCGGCTGAGACATGCTGCAGTGCGCACTGGACCGCAAAATACCTATCCTGCTTCCGTCTTGGATAACAGAAAGCCATCGCATTTGGCAGCACGGCGACGACGTTGACTTGGCGCAGGTGAGTCTCGCACTACCGCGCTCGTGATGTTCTGCTTTTGGAGTCAATTTCGAGTTTGATTCCCAGCCTCTGGCTAAAGCAGAACATCACCAGTCGCCAAGTATCTATTGCCTCGAGTCTTAGTTGTCCCAGAGCGTCGCCTCGCATCGGCTCCCCGTTTTCTCCGGTGTTACCCTCTGCACCTCGGGCATCTCCATTGTGCACCGGACGAAGATCAACAAGCTGCTCACTGCGGCCGGCGGCACGTACGTCAAGGCCCTCGAGCGTCCTGTGCGCGTTACCCACCTCCTCTGTACCGGCGATGCGGAGACAGATGAGATGCGATACGCGCAAAAGTTTAACGTCACCGGTGAGGCTGACCCTCCCATCCAGCTCGTTTGGGAGGAGTGGTTCTGGGACGCCCTGGAATTTGGCGGTTCGCGTCCTCTGTTTCCCCGACGATGCACTGACATATTATTAGGGCGGTTCGACGAGGCGGCGTACGATGTAAGGCGCCCACGGCCAGAGCGCAAAGGTGTGTTCATCCTATTCTGTGCGGTATACACTCCATTCACGCAACCACCAAGCTACTCCTGCATCTCAACCTCAGCGAATGCCCACAGCCGAAAACGCGGCTAGCGACGTAAAGAAGCCGGAATACACTATGGACGACGAGGACGAACTGGCGCCCGTGCAGCGCCTTCCATCGATGACGCTACAGCTTTGGGGAAGCCTACTGAAGTCGCGCGGGTACGAGGTCGCCCGAGGAGGCGTTGTCCTTAGCCCAGGAAAGGCGCAGCAGATGGTACTCGACGTTCGCAGTGAGAAACCTACACAGGAACACGACACCGTCGTCGAAAAGAGCGTCCTCTCGGGATTCCGCCGGACCAACTCGTTTATCGAGTCAAGGCCAACGGCAGCCGCTGCGCGCGAGTCGAGCGCAGGACCAAGCCGGCTGCCGTTCGGGCGCACGAATTCGACTTGGAATATTCCCAGCAACAGTGACGCGGGTCCGTCTTCACTGGCAGGGACAAAACGCCCTGCAGAGAAGAACGTGGACGACGCGTCCGCAGCCTTTACAGGGCTGCGCTTCCTTCTTCGTGGGGAAACCGACTCCGCGACCGTGCGTAAAGCTATCGAGGGTGCGGGCGGCGATGTAGTCCGTGGCGAGGATGCGGACTTCATTATTGTTAGACTCATTAGGTACTTCTGGCATTAATTCTCTGTCGCTGGCACTGACTATTTTTTTCAGTGGTAGCGCACTCTATCTCGCAGAAACCTCAGACGCCGTGCGCGCGCGGTACCGCTCCGAGTGCTGGTTGGAACGCTGCCTACTTGTTGACCGCATATGCGCGCCCGATGAACATGCGAGCTTTGTGCCGCTTGGTATACCGCTACCTGTTCCAGGTATTCTCTTCACTCTCTGTCCCCCCGACCTCAGACCCACTGTACTTCAGGTGCCGAACAAATCACCCTCAGTTTCTCGGGGCTCGACACCTCCGAGGCGTGTTGGGTGCGGCGACTGCTTGAGACACTCGGTAGGCATTTCGGTGCTTGTCAATCGTAAGAATCGGTATCAATATTGCGCAGGCATCACGCTCGCTTCGGCGTTTTCGAGGCGCACGACGCATCTACTGTGCCCGAGCGGGACTGGTGCCAAGTACGCGCATGCGTTGCAATGGGGCGTACCCGTCGTCGACATGAAGTGGCTTGCGGCAATGGCGCGCACCGGCACCGTGCCCGCCGTACATGCGTTCCTTGTCAGCCCCGCCGAAGCCGAAACCGACGCAGCGCCTGAGCCACAAACACAGAAGGCGGAAGACGCATTGCAGTCGTCCGCCCCCGCCCGAGTTGCGTCGTTGGCAGTCCCGTCGCAACCGCGCCGCGGTATGAGCGTCTCCCCGCCCAAGATCCCCGATCACCGCACGAAGGCGTTGGAGGAGAGTATCGTGTCACTGCTAGGCAAGCGGTCTGCAACGCAGGAGGAGGAGAGCGAGGTGCCGCTGAAGCGGGGGCGGTTGTATCGATCCAGGGTAAAGCCATTAATTGATACGGCTACGCGTTGCTTGCTTACCCACACTTGTGTGCTACAGCAGACCTCGGATGCGCTACCAGTGCTCGTCCTCGACGGCGATGAACGAGGAAGCGTATTTGGCAAGGCGCAGTTGTTGAGCCCAGTCTCAGACGAAGGCACCGACCCTGACGAACAGAGCTTGCGAGTTTTGTATGAGGATCCCGGACAGCGCGCGGAGCAGCGGCGGCTGGCGAATCTCATCGGGGAGTCGATAAAGGGCGTGCGAGACGTTTGTACCAAAGACGCCAGACAGATAGCAGAGCTGGGGCATTGGTAGGTGAGCCCACTGATGGGCGACCGTCAACCGTCAACGCTCGATATGGATTCTCTGGGATCACTCAGTTTGTATCATTTCTTATTCCTGCCACAGATATGGCATTCTGATACCCGGGTATGTAGGACTCGCTCCGCAACGGGCGGTCAATACGCCTTAGACTTCTGTATTTTAGTTTGTACTTAGAACGAAGTAAGTTAGGGCGTTGACGCGAATGGGATTTCATTGAACCTAGTTGCCCCCTGGCTAGAAGCATACCTGGCCCCTACGGGTTGAGCGCTCGAGGCTCCGTCGGATCTAAAAGTTGAGGATTGGACGCAAGAGATTTTGAAGCAACTATAAGAAGTTTCTTCCTGCCCAATTCGGTTTTGAGTCTTGTTTACAATAGTGTTACAATACTTAGTAAAATCTAGGGCGTCGTCTACGTACATCCCGTGTAAAAAACAAGATCTACATTGGGTTGTGGATTATTTGATTTGGATAGATAGAGATTGTTTGTTGCGCTATAATTAGGTGAAATAATTTCGAATCTGAGCAGGGATGAGTGTCTGGACCACGATGAAGAGAGGGAAAAGACGGACCAAGTAGTATGTATAAGTAGAGCACCATTAGGAATGTTGTTTGATTATTTGAGTTGTGTCGAGACCAGATAATAATGACAGCGGGGGTATTGCGAGAAGAGACCCAGAGCAGAAAAAAAGAGATAACTAGGCCTAAGGGAGCACAGATGAGTGAGTTTGGGGTGAGGAGAGAAAGAGGTCACGAACAGATTATAGTGATTATAAAGAGAATACCATTAGGCGATGACAGTGCGAGACACGTCGGAACCGAGGGCAAGCGTGTATCGCCCGAAGAAAATATAAGAAAGTGAGATGACCAGAGACCCTGAAGGGGAGAGCGCGGGTGAGTAGGTGTCGTCGAGGGACAGAAAGAGAACGCACCGAGAATAAGACCCATTAAATATAAATTATTATAGCGCCAGAGTGAGGACCGAGACGGAGAAAAATAGTCCTACAGTATGGGATTGCGTCCGGATGGATAAAAGCTTAACATATTAGGTTTTGAGGGTTTTGTATTTTACTTTGACGCAGAAGCGCCGTCGGACGAGTTTTACGATCCATACCCTAAGCGCTGACCCCGAGGTGAAACCATGAGATTTTGCAGCATTCGGCCCAGAGAGACTATCCATCGGGGAGCTGTTGTAGTTGGATTTTTTGACTCCGGGTCTAGAGGTGGACAGAACAGACTTGAGATGGGAAAGAAACATAGAGGCCAGAGATGGGTAGAGCGGTCCTGCGGTCTTGATGCCCAGAGAGTCCGATCTACCGACTGGGGAACTGGTGCTGGATACGTGCTTTTCCTCCTTGACTTTGACAGGCGTCTCCAACGAGATTTCAAAAAATCCTGAGTCGAACTCGGACTTGAACGAAGATGGAGATCGTGTCGTCTTCTGCGTCTCTTTCTTCGCCTCTGCTATCTCCCTCTCCAACCGAAAACCTCTGTGGCCTTGGGGGCTACCTTCTTGACAAGACCAGTGGGGAGAATCATAAAACCCGGAGTTAACGAACACGAATGCGGAGAGACCGCCCCGACCAGCTTCATAGGCCTTGCCGACGATAAGGGGGTCCTTGGGTGCCTTTGTGGGGACGACGGCCTTCCGGGTGCCCAGGTTGCGGGTTCTTTGTGCTGCGCCGCCGCCGTCCAGTCGCTGAACAGGAATGGTTTATGAGCTCGGTAGGCACGACAGATATATCGATGTACTTACAACCCTCGAAAATAGGCGTGAGCCTTTGCCTCGGCAATTGTCATTCGCTCGTGGCCCTTCTTGGCAAGGAGCCCTCGAATAAGGTCCTGTGCGAGCGGGTCGACGGCGTCCTCGGGCTTGTACTCGACCTCGTGAAAGCATGCGCAGCGACCTGCTCCCAGGGATCCTCGAAGCAGCCGAAGGCGGGTCGCCCGGTCAGAATACGAAACATGACAAGACCTAGCGCCCAAGTGTCCGCCTCGAAAGAGTACACTGCGCCGATTTGCTGGGCTGGGCACATATAGTCGAATGTGCCGCAGCACTCGTCGGAGACGAAGAGCTCGTCCATCGTGGGAATGGTAAACGAGCCGCTGGTGGCCTCTGGGTCGGCGTCAAAAGCAAACTCCTTTCGCTCCTCCGTACCCCGCATTGCCGTCTGAAACGACTTCGCGAACCCAAAGTCGCCGAGAACGAGGTTACCATCCTTAGTGACGAGGATGTTCTCAGGCTTGATGTCCCGGTGAATGACGTTGAGACGGTGTAGTACCCTCGACCGCTAGGATTAACTGGGCCATATAAGACCGCACGCGATCGCCGTCGAGCTTCTTGCCCTTACCGATGATGGCTTGCCAGATCCCCCCCTTCGCACCAAGGCTGGCCACGTCTGTGAGCCGTGGAAGAAAGGGTGAGTGAGAGGAAGGCTTACCGTCAGGAGGTAAAAGTTAGCTGCGTCGGTCCAACTTGCCTCCAAGGAGAGGATAGAGTCTGGGGCGTCGGGGAGCGAGCTAATGGTTTGCAGTAATTGCTGCTCTTGGTAGATATCGGCACTCTGTCCGCGCTTAGGTGCTACCTTGAGAGCGTAGAATCGTCTTGTCGACTTTTCCTGGACCAGGTATACTGAGCACGTAGCACCGCTGCCGATGAGCGCGAGCTGCTCGAAGTCATGCAGGGAGGGTGAGCGAGAGATGTGAACAAAACTCGGGGTGTCGACGGCCTGAGAGCCTCCCCTTCTCTTTGGGGGAAACGAGAACCTTTTTGATACTCTGGAGGGAGTCAGCGCCCGGCGTCGAATGGAGCGATGAATGACGCTTACGCTGACTAGAGTAACTGAAGAGAACATTTTGGTGAGACAACTGTTTGGGACGATTTCAAGATGTAATTGCGAGGTGAGAGTAGAAGACAAGAGACGATAGAGACAGGAGGGCAGAGTGTTGATTCATGTGGCTGACTGGCAAGACGAAAACAGGTCTCTGATTTCCGCTTTCAATTTTGTTGCTTCTTTTGTCAGGGGTTTGGAAGGCCATTAGAGTGTCCCGGGCGAGGCCAGCGCAGAAGAGAGCTATAGACGCGTCAAGGTGAGGAACGCGTTGGTGAACGAGCAGAGAGCGCGATCCATCATGATCATTCGCCAAGGCGGCCAAGATTGCTCCGCTCGCTTCCTGAATTGGCAATTTTGCGCGCGATCAGATTAGGCAGTCTTTCAACGCAATAAGAAAAACCGATTCTTACTCGCTATAACGGATGAGATAGAATTATCAGTAATTATGAGATCTTGTTTCGCTGGCGAGCCTTCTCTTAGCGCTGCTGTCCTCTCCAAACTCTTTCCAGGACCACAAGCACTGCTGACCCGCTCCTGCATAGAATGAAATTTACACCGAACGGACATAATAGTATCAGCAAGCATATGTGTAGCCCTGGTTCGGTGCCTCGAAATAATCCCGACCTGCACTTTGTACAACGAGCTCCAGCCTCCGTCCTCAACAAAACGTAAGATATAAAGCAGCCGTCCACGAATTCCATCAAAAATTACATCCTCTTTCCTCCTTCTCATCTTTGCGGTTTCAGGAAAATTCATCGCGGTATAAGCGCGTCGAGTGCGTCCAGCCCCCCTGCCCGACTCATCCCAGCCTGTTGCTGCTGGCCCCTCAACCCATCCAAAGTCCCCGTCCACCGCACCCATGGCGTATCCCGCACGACCATCTGATGCGAGATGGCGACGAGCGGCCACGCCTCGTTCCCACTTGCACCACACCACGCCGACATTCCGCCTCAGCACAAACACCTGATCCAGCCCATCTGCGCGCGCTCGTCGACGACGCCGACAAGCTGCCCGTGCACGCTGAGCATCACTTTTCCCTGTAGGCGCATCAGCGGTGGGCTCGAGCACGACGGTGTCGTAGTCGATGTAGAATTCCCCGGCGCGCGGGCGAAGCGGTGTTCTGCAGCGCGGGAAGTTTGGGCATCGTGCCGGGCTCTGGACGAGTCAGAGTAGTGAGGTAGTTGTACCATGCATAAGGGTATAATGGAGCGGAAAAGAACTAACTGGACTGCGAGCCACCCGCAGCGGGCCCCTTGCGCTGGAACGTAAAGTGCGTCGGGCGCGCGAAGCTGTTGTCCCGGAAGGAGAAGATCGCGTCGTCGGAGTAGGCAGTGGCGAGCGCCTCGCGGTTGTGGTCGAATGTGCGGATGTACCTAGTAAAGCAAATAGAATAAAAACAGGTACATCATGCCGGCGCGCAACGCGACGCACTGTTGGATAAAGTCGAGGCTGAGCTGCTGGAGGTCGTCCTCCGAGGGCGGGGTGGATTGCGCGTCTTCCTTCGGAGCGGGGAGTGTTGCCTCGGCGCGGGGGGTGGGGAATTGGAATTGGGGAGGACCAGCGGTTGGGGGCGGAGAGGATCGTGGGTCTGATGGCTCTGCCATCCACGTCGATTATTTCGTGTTCTGGGCCCAGAGTAGCGACCGGGGGCAGCGACGGGAGTCGAGAGAGTAATGGCTCAGGATCCAGGTCAATTATCTCTTCCCCCTGGGGCGCGGGCAGACGAGGCCGCTCCCGCACCGGGCGCAGGGTATCCAACCAGACCGGCTCGTCACTTTTTGAGTTCGCCTGTACCCACCGCATTAGATTAGTTGCGCCACGGACATGGCAGCGCGAAACGCACCACTCGATGACCATGCCATCGTCTCTGCGGGAAACTGAGCATCGCGGTAACCGGCATGCAATGGAGTGGTGCCTACCGAAAGAAATACTTAACAATCTTCAAGCCGAGGTCTTTGAGGATATCGCACTCGTGGCCCAGCCACTCGCGTCTGTTGGCGTCGAATTGGGGGGTGAAGGCGCGCTTACAGTCCTCCGGCACGGGCCAAAAGCGCTTGGAGCCGGACGTGGCAAGGGGCGCGTGGGCGGAGGGGAAGGCGTGCGGTGCTCCCTGCTTATACGAACGGGAGGATGAGGGGAAGGTGGCGAGGAGGGCTATCCACGCGGGAGGGAGAACGGCGGGAGACTCTTCGACCTTGACTTGGCGGGGGGGTTCGATTCGTTGGCGTTTCGTAGGCGGAGGGGAGTCGGAGACGCGGGAGGGCAGGTAGTGCCGTGGTTCGTGCAGGGATTTACGGTGGGGGTAGGATGCGCGTTCAGACCACTGGGCATAGGAGTCGGTTGACCTTTAGTCGTGTTCCGAGAGTGAACATCCGCATTGAAGCCGCCAGATGCGGGCGTGCTGGTAGAAGTAAGTCGCAGTAACGCGGGTGCATTGTTCATAATACGAATTAGCCGAATGACCACTGCCTCTGCAGAATCGCGTCGAAATGGCTGTCGACTGAACGCGTCTGGATCCGCAGTAGGGGACGCGTTTAGATCCTGAGTTGATGATTTGGGCAGGAGGTCTAGGGACTGAATGGACAGGATTACGGGGAGGTGGGTTTGTATAGGGTGGCCCGCCGTAGCATAATACCCTCCCCGAGCCCAAACCCCTGCCTCCACGAAATCCGCGTTTGAATCTGTAAACCGCGACTGCTGCTTGGTTGGAACGATCAAGGTGGGGGGCCGCCTGTCTCTTGTTTATGGATTCATTTGGCTGCGAATCTTCTGCATGGGCAGCAGGTCCATTTCTTAAGGCGATTCTTTCGAAATTCCTGAAGGACATAAAGTAGGAGTCGAAATGGCGGTGTGGCTTGTTTTGGATCGTCACAGCCACAGGCTTGGCCGCAGTCCCCCACCGTCGACGCTCGAATGCAGCATTTTGGCAAGGGCGCGGTCCGGGTCGTCAAAAACTACACAAGAGGCTACTCAGATACCCAGTCAAAAGTCCGCGATGCCACATCCAACGATCCCTGGGGGCCCCCAGCGGTACCCAGATGAACGAGATCGCTCAGATGACTTACAAACCAGGGCGACTTTGTCGAAAATCATGGAGATGCTCGACAAGCGTCTCACGACAAGGGAAAGAACTGGGCCGTCACGTCTTCAAGGTCCGCTGGCCACGCGGTTTAAATTACTGGGCTAATTACTATAATGCTCCTAGAGGTCTCACCCGCTCGACATCTCCTGCACCAGGGCTCGGAGAACGTGATAATCTACTTCAAAGATAACCTCTATGTGATCAAGACCTTGAAAGAGTTCCAGTACGTCGACGAGGACGGAAAGGACCAGGGCGGGAATGTCCGCGCCAAGGCAAAGGACATCACCAGCTTGCTACAAGACGAGGGGCGGCTCCGCACCGAGCGCCGCGCACGGGCGAGTATGCGCGAACGTATGGTCAAGGGTGCTGGTGAGGAGGGGGAGTTTGATGCCGCTGCCCGCGGAGACGAGAATGGGCGCCGGCGCGCTGGCGGTGGCGGTGGGGATGACGAGATGCGCCGGGCAATCGAAGCGAGCAAGGCGAGTCTGCGCCAGGACCAGCTGACGGCGGAGGAGAAGGACCTCATTCAAGCGCTCAAGCTCAGCGAGGAGGAGGAGGCCAAGAGCTGAAACTCGCTGAGGAAAGCAACGCTAAAGCCCTTTTCGACGATCAGCACCAGCTGTAAGCATTACTCTCTTTAAATCCTCCTAGACTAATGATCCCCCGCAGGCCGCCACCCGTGAGCAACAACCCGTTCCCATTCCTCGATGCGCCCCACACACAGCAGCAGCAACAACAACTCCAACCTCAATACACCATGATCCAGCCCCAGTTCACCTCGTTCAATCCGTACCAGCAGCAGGCGGAGATGGAGGTCCGTACAACGCCGTTCTAAAATTAATGGCTCTCACCTCGTAACAACAGGCGGAGTACCTGCGGCAACAGCAACAGCAGCAGCAACAGGCCTACCTTCAACAGCAGCAGCAGGAGGAATGGATGCGCCAGCAGCAGATGCTTCAACAACACAGCAGCAGGAAGAGTGGATGCGCCAGCAGATGGCGCAGCAGCAGCAACAGCAGCTCGTCCCCAGCCCACCGGCTTCGGAACCAACAATCCGTT
This sequence comes from Mycena olivaceomarginata, assembly GCA_029378375.1. Classification (NCBI taxonomy): domain Eukaryota; kingdom Fungi; phylum Basidiomycota; class Agaricomycetes; order Agaricales; family Mycenaceae; genus Mycena; species Mycena olivaceomarginata. The sequence goes on from JARKIC010002655.1 coordinate 47,557, forward strand.
TGCGCAGCAACAGCAGCAGCAGGCGCCTCCGCTACCGTCGTTCTCCCCGTCGATGCAGCAGCCTCCGCGTTCAACCTGCCGGGCACGTACGACAACAACTCGTCCCCGCAGCCGTCGTACCAGGCCTCGAGCCCGAGCCCGCCCGTGCAGCAGCACCAGCCGGCGTCGGGCTTCAAAGTCAAGGTGAACGACGGGAACAACCAGCACCTCGCAGATTGTTCGCCAATGTGGACGGCGGGCAGGACACGTTCGGGAATACGGGTATCATGAAGTGCGGCTTTGCTCTCCAACTCGTCGTTTTCCTCGCTGATTTGTTTTCTTTGCAGGTACGGGCACACCAACGCTGGTCGCGCCCTCGTCGCGCAGCAGACATCCTCTGGCCACAATCCGTTTGGACGGCCGCAGCAGCAGCAAAATGAGCAGCCGTTCTTCAATGTCTGATCTGGACAGTTTCAGTACCGTTCCGTGGTGGTTCTTTTTCCACTTTGTATGCTTTTTTGTATTGCTTAGTCTTTCACGCCTACATACCTTACTATTTTAAATGGAGTGGAAGATGCCGGATTAACGCTTTGGAGGTCGGAAGCAAGACTGCGTGAGCGTCTGTGTCATCGTAAGCACTGTCGCGGAGATCGACTTGTCCGTCCAGCCTGCAGACCCGGCCGTACCCTCCACCAGCTCGAGGCGCGCGTTCGGTCGGAGGGTGACCATCATATTAATAGTCTGTTGGAAAGCTGGAGCACCAACATTGTAGTCTCGTTACTCAGACTTTATTCGGCCGTTGAGAAGACAATCGTTCTCAGAGGGAAAGAAAGTCTGGGCGTTGAGGGGGTAGGTAGGAGGGTCGACAAGATCAGATGGCGAATGTGATGGATGCGATGCCGCCCGCTTATCGGCACTTCTCTTTTCGGCCAGCGCGAGCGCGTCGCCTTCTGCTCATGCTCTCCCGAACCATATACCCCTCAAATCACAATATACTCTATGAATCAAACAAAATAAGTTTTAATGGACGAACGAGATCCCAAAGCGGAAACGCTGCCATTCATCGGATCAGCTCAGGATCATGATTCCCATCTGATCTGTCGACCTCCCTACCGACCCCTCATCAGATCCTAGACTACAACAGTTGTTGATGTTGCCTGATCGTCAAGGATTCCCAAATTCTTCTACTCAGAGTAACTTGGGCATGGGCAAGTCCCACGCTTTTGGCAGACGATCAAATGATCACGCCGTTAGCGCCTGTTTCGGAAGCCGTCAAAAACCGTCCACAATTTTCGGGAAGAACGACGATGCCAGCAACCACCATCGGACTTTTGACCATATCACTTTATCTTCCATTTCAAATGTTTTTGTCAGAAAAAATTGCAATTTGCGGCGGCGTCCTGTAAACTCTGTTTCAATCACACTATTCCCTGTCCATATCCGAAGATGTTTTCTGACAAAAACATCCATATTTGCCCCCAACACTTATTCCGGCCATAATTCGGACCAAAGGAGCCGGCAATGACATTCCCGAAACCGCCAAATCCCATCAATCGCGTACACACGGCCAAACAACCCAGTGTCCGACCGTCCAGCACTGGCGTGCGGTGCGGCGCGGACGGGCTGGCACATTCCAGACATATACAGGGACCCCCAAGGATATTTCCCCATCTCAAATTTCCATGTAGGACTCTAAGAAATATACTACTCTGGCAGGTCATCACCGAAATGACCATAACCAGGTATTCTCCCCTTCATATCCTCGGCTCTTGTGGTCTGATATTCAGTATGGAGTATTGAAAGAGCTCCTTAGACACAGAAACAATGCTATGGCCATGATTGAAGAAAGTGGACGATTTTCGGCTTTGATCTGCTTAGTCAGCTAACGATTTCCGAACCGAGGCTGCCCATACCACTAACAGTTAGTAACTTAGTACTACTCAACAACGCGAGAAGTTGATCAAGAGATGTTGAAAAGCAGGTCGGAACATTTCTCGCCCTTGTTCTATCCTTGTTTCTGCATACGCTATATCGACGCTATTGAGACTGCTTTCCTTATATCTTACTTGCTGTAGTGTTTCTCACTGCGTTTAAATTCCAATTGTATTACTACGACTACGACCCCGGAATCTAGTGAAGGGCTCACCGATCTGGCATTTACTCAGACACCTATTTGGGAAGAGAGCAGAATTTGGAAGAGTACAGTACACGACTGCCTTCGATTCCGAACTTCAAACAAATACCAAGACGTAGAAGACAAAAAATGCCCCTGCTCGCCGGTCCACCAATTGTTTCAACAGCGAGGTCCCGCGAGTTGTGGATCTCGAAGATCATCTTATATTTTTTGTGGCTTTTGTGATTTATTTCTGTTGCGCAATGAAGTGCACCAGGAGGGTCCGTGCGAGACGGTGCGTACGGGAGCCTGGGTAAGAGGCAGACGCGGAGGTAGCGAATCACCTCTTTACATGTCGATGGCATCCAGTGGGTGGAAAGCAGGGGCAGGAAAAAGAGGAGGAACTCAGAGGTAGTGAGATGATTATGTTCTTTGTTCGGGGCACCGGGTTTTGGTCAGTCTCCCAGAGGGGCACGGAAGATGCAGAAGATCTAGAACATCAGCCGCGGAGCGACATATTTACATTTACACAGCGAGCGCCAACTACAGACCGGTACCGGCCCGGACTCGGAAAATCTATGCACGACGAACATCAAAGGCTATCCCACCGCGAATACAACCGAATTTATTGAAGTTCAACCCGAGCGTGAACTGGGCAAACTGGAACGTTGACAATACATCTTACAGCAAAAGCAGATTACCATTCTAAATCTTCATAAACCATCGCTTCCCAAGCGGCTTCATCGGAATCCACTCTCGAGAAGGCAATTTCTCAAAGTCGGTGAAATTCTGTAAGCCCACATATCCCTAAATCGGTGTCAGCACTGGCATATGTACACATCTGTGGATCACCCTTACCTTGATCCATTCCACGTTGGAATAGTACACGAAAACCTCGCGTTTCCTAGATGGAAAGTCGATGAGCGGTTACGCTGGAATGTAGGTATCGCAAAACTCACTCTAGCGGCCATGGCTCTACGAATCGTCCGCCGTTTAGCAGCGATTCGTTGTTGAGCCAAGCGACGTATTGCCGGAAGAGTGCTGATCACCAGTTTAGCCACAGCGCGAAACAGAAAATGTGGCTTGACTTGCCTTCCGCGGCGCCGAGGCGAACAAGCCGAAATGATATTTTCCAATGTCGTAATCTGCCTTCATTTGCTTCTGCGTCGGCAGATGCGCTGTCCCTTCCCAAACTTTGGCGAACGCATAGGATTGATTTTCCGATCGTCCACGGGCGAACTGAAAAAACGTAGACGTGATCAGCGTCCTGGCTGGTAATCGCTCGTCAGTGAAACCGACCGTTGGTGTAAGCCAATGTGGGATCGGGGATGTAATGCCCAGTCCAGTGGAGATCGGCAGGCTGTCCATCGTCGGTACTGGTGTTCAATAGGCGTGAGGGTGCGTAATATTGTTCACAGCACGAGAAGACTTACTAGCTGGGGAAGAATTTGTTGGAACGGACGAATCCTGTCGCAAGGATGATCTTGAAGTTGTTCAGACCTCGCACCGAGATATTTCGAGCACCAAACATACCTCATCAATACCATGGAGTACAGTTCCGTTGAGCAGATGAATCTCCCCGTCCTTGATACCCTTGTCGTGTGCAGCGAGTGCTCCGAAATGGTCGATTTCGGGAACAAACTCCGTCACTTCCGGGAAGCGAAGCAAGCTGCGCAACTTGAAAGGGTGTATGTTCTCGTGCGGCTGTAGATATGGAGCGTCAAAACAGCCCTACTCTGAAAAGATAAGACCTGACCCTGATGCTGGCAAGAACATGACGCGCATATGGTGCAATGTCGCGAGCAATTTCAGATGCAGATACTGATGCTCCAACAATAAGGATGGTCTTGCAATGGGCCCCCATTAGTCCGACGAAAGAAAGAAATAAAGGGACATACCTTGTTTTCATAGCGCTGCGGCCGGCGATACGACTGTGAATGATACACGCTGTGGTGCTGTTCAGCATCTTTGACCTTGCTCCACTCCAGAAGCCCGAAATCTCAGGAACGTGGGGCGAGCCATAGGGACCCGTTGCGATTACCTGTCGGGGTATGTTAGGGCTACTACACCGTCTATCCGGGATTTTCGTACGACGGCGTCAACGTCCTCAGTCCACCAGTGCGCCTTGATTCGGTTCGATTCCGGCAGCGCTCCAATTTGCGGAGGGTAAGCCTCCACGTGTGCGTAGCCTGTATTTTTCGCAAGCTCTCGACGCGCGTCGAGTACGATGTTACTGGGGCGCTTTGTGAATCAGTCTGATAATCGTTTGCATTGAGGTTGTGGAGGGAGGCGTAGGCGCGGACGTGTCGCTGAATGTCGTGGTTGGAAAGAATCCATGGCTGGGCAACATTAATTAATGAATAAACACAAAAACGCGCGTTAACATACTTTATCCGCAGAGTACGGGACGTCAGTGAGTTCAGTGATAACCTAGACCAAAGATTAGAAATGAGGATCGAGTGGAGCGTCTTTACTGACGGCCGGAGAGTTGGTGTGTAGACTCTCCCACACCGGCCGCGGTTGCCAGTGCTCCTTCCATCTATCCTCCAAACTAATCCCATCGTCCCCCTCCTTGTAGTATGCGTAGCCGGGAGGTTCTTAGGAACATATGGCGTCTCGTCGAGCGGCTTGTCACTTGAGATCGAATCAGATAAACCATTGAGGCTGGAAAAATGAGACGCACGGATACGGTTCGCGAATAGGGGTTCGTCCGTGTAGAACCAGTTTCCTCCGGGACCGGGCGAGCGATCAAACAGCCGGACGGTGAAATTATGCTCGACGAGTTTCGCCGCCGCCTGCAATCCCGCGGGCCCTGCCCCGATTACAGCGACGCTCTTGATGGGGTGGTGGAATTCCGTCCATTGCGACTCCGAGGCTGTCGAGAACGGGGTCTGTTGCGCCGCGACAGAAAGCGCGGCGAAAAGGAAGACAAGATGGAAATTAAGCATCTTGTTTTCCACGGACAGCGACCGCGCTAGCTCATATATTTGAGGGGATCAGTAACATGTCGCCAAAACGGCGTCAAATCACGCTATGGCATGTAACTTACTAACAGCAAAGAAATCACAAAAAATATAACATTACCAAGATCTCGCTAGGCCGCCCGGCCACCGAGGCTTACTGAGCAACCAGCTGAAAGACTCCGTGGAGGCATTTGACAAAGTGTTGTTTGGCATCCTTGAGCGGGCCAAGCACCTCCCATTGCCAAAATAGGAAATTTCCTAAAGCCTTGACAATGGCTGTGACGCTGCAAGCTCCGACTGTTCAGGCTTGAGAACGGCGGGGATCCGTGAGGGAAGATGGAGAATGTAGGTTCTGTATCTCTTGGCAGAAATATTGCGAAAACGATTGGATTAAATTCTGTGCCTGCTACGTAGTGTCCATCTCGTCGCCGGTCCCCAGCAAGGTGACCTCCTCGCTAACAACGAGACTGCGGATGTTCTCCGTCTTCCATGCAGTGGTACCACGGCGGAAACCGTACTGGCGCTCCTTCTGCCACGGATGTTGGGCATCT
>JARKIC010002656.1:0-53136 GCA_029378375.1 Mycena olivaceomarginata
ACCCCGCTGCCTTTGGATCCGTCAGGACCTGAAGAATGGGTACACAGTAGTTTGCTGGATCGGATCGTTGTGGCTCCGTTGAGAACCAGACAGCAATATCGAGCTCTTCGCTGGGTGTCTTGAGGCGCTTCATTAATACAAAGGGGCCATCTGCGATGACTGTAGCACCCATAATCCCGTTACGCTGCTAAACCATTCAGTGTGGCTACGCGCGTACCGTCGGACTTGCACTCCATGTCGCAAAGTCTTCCTGGTCAAGAGCGTCCGATGGTCGCTTCCAATGCGGGGCCCAGCCTTCTTGATACCTGGGTCGAAGCAGGTATCCAGACTCCTTGAGCCAGTCGCGGTGGTCAGTGTATCAGAAAAGTTCACTATCCCTCAGTCCTCCGAAAACAGTGGACGCAGACGGAAGGGTCTATGTCTTGGGACATCCTGGACAATGCGGACGCTATCGACGCACGAACGGCGAGTCCGTGTGTGTAGGTATGTCATTAGCGGGTTACAACTTATCGAAGCGCGGAACTATGGGTCCATGTGTACCGGTGTTTGGTTGATGTGATGCAATATTCCACGAATATCGACCTTGTTTGCCGACGACGGAAAACGGTTATAATGCCCTACCCAGACGCTGAAGGAGGAAAAAAGGTCTGAGCATGCGAGTTTGTCATCGATGGGGGACATGGGGGTCGACGGCCAAAAGTTACAAGATTTCCTTCACAGGAACTACAAGGAAGTAAGGATGAGCTAGCCATACGAATTTCTTGCAGTGGATTTACCAGGGCGAGTGCTAGAGCTACATGATATCGTTAGCTAATCTCTCCAAAATCCATCTTCTGATTCCGGCGGGCGTTTCATAGATTCGATAATGTCTCGATACTAGGTCGGTCAAGGCGATTCTGCGCCCATGCAGCTGTGATGAGGTCCCACACATCGTCCGAGATGGATGCGGGCCGTGACGGTCGTTCCCCAGCCACCACCTTCAGCATGGCTGCGACGTCCGGTGAGACGTCGAAGAACGGTGGGTTGCCCGTGCAGCTGCAGGAGAGTGAGCAGACGACCAAGCAGGCGGTACCGATCCAGTTCACCTCAAGACAGACGCACGCGAACGCGTACACATCGCTCGCCGTCGTCCGCACAAACCGCTCGCAGCCAAAGAAGGTCGGGGCTATCAGCTCTGGGGCGAACCACCGCAAGCTCCCCGCATGGTTGGCCGTGGACGTAAGCGCGCCGCCGGTGGTAGAGGCGGGGTCTTCGACGACGCCGTCAGACCGAAGTCTGCGAGGCACGCAGTCCAATCGTCCGAGATGAGGATATTCGCCCCGCGCAAGTCGCCGTGCACAATCTTCATTGAGTGCAGATACGCTAAACCCTCTGCTATTTGGAGGAGCTGCGACAACGTGAGGCCAGCGCTGCAGTCGGGTCGAAGGGCTCACCATCTTGGGAACGTCAGCGCGTCCGCGCTCCTTTAGATTTCAGGATGGTACCATGCTGCATCCAAGGCGACACCATGCAGAATGACGACGGGAAGGTTTCGCGGTCGACACCAATGAGCGGGAGTATGTATTTGTGACGCAGTGTCCGACACACCAGGGCCTCGCGGCAGAATTGCTGTAGAATATGTATGAGCAAGAAATTAGAATAACAAAGAACAAAGAACAAGGAAAGAAGCGTTACCAGACGACTCTGTGATAGGTCTGCACCGGCTTGGAACATCCGAATTCGCTTGAGGGCGACTGTACTTCCTCGAACGACGCGCGGAATACGTCGCCAAAGCCGCCGGCGAACGTCGATGGTCGTCGTGGTTAGTGACACCGGTAAGGAAAAGCGACGACGGAAGCTGGTCCACGGGCTTCTGAGAGCCGAATAATCAGCCGCCGAGTCCGCGACGTATCGTTGGCACTTGGTAGAGACCCTCTGTCGAGAACCTGCAGCCTACATCAGCAAAGCGGAAAAATTTCGAGAATATGGCACGCACCGCTTGAGCTGCGTCGAGGAAGACCTGGGCACGGGTGCCTTCAAGGAGCACGACCGCGTCTTTTGCCTCGCGCGAGTCGAGGGATGGCCAGAAGGCAGGTGCAAATGTGCTGTTCGCTGAGGCGGAGTGCGTCACGAAGTTCACTACCAGACAATTCTGCAGAGAAGAAGTTCAGGCATGCATCATCGAGATGGCAGGCGGAGACTTACTCGTGCCAAGAGCATTGTTCGCTGTTCCTGGCTGCTTAGAAAGCATCTACCAGACCCATTTCATTGCTGAGGGGACCCTGGGACGCAGCAGACTGCGGCTGCTTGTCGAGATGACTCTATTAAAGCGGCCATTTAACCATTTGAAGGAGCAGGAAAACACGCGAATGACCTCCACAGACACGTTTTGAGGTAGATTTATCCTAGTGCTCGAGGATATAATCGAATCGGTCGACACATCTGCGGGCGGTGGGGCAGGGTCCTGTTGCGAGACGAGCGGAGGCTGCCAGTAACAGTACCATTTCCAGATTGCGGCGCCGTTCCTCGAATTGTTGCCCCATGTCCTCAAGTTGTTGTGAAACTTATCCTTGTTGATATATTTGCCTGTCTGGCACTGTAACTGCGCGAACTGACACGGCCAATATTCACATACCGATAGAAGACTGCTCGTAGTACTGGGAGCAAAGGTTACCACAGTTGCGGACATCGTCCGACATACTTGCGATGACGCCCGACAAACGCTCCGCTAGGGCGGCGTTGCCCGGGGCGCGAAGCTGATCTGGATGCACCAGCGTGAAGAGCCTTATAAATAAATGGGTTTCTTGGACGGTGAGAGACTGACAGCACATACTGCACGAAAACCGTCATGGTGTCTTGAACCTTCAGGAGGAGGGCAAAGACCTTCGGCTCACTCGTCCGGCGTCGCATCTCCAAGAGAAAGAGAACTTTGAAAGGAAGAATGAGAGTAGCGACAGTGGGATGGGTCTTCTCGAGGTTTCTCCAGAATATGCATCAAAGTACGATTTTGCGCGATGAAGCTCGCACCAATGGCCATCGAACGGTCTAACGAGGTCATATCTTTACGGTCTCAGGCCTCCCGGGCCCGAATCAAGGGGATTCTGCCCCTATGTAACACGACTCGGGGCGAATAGATTCCAATTGAGCCCTAGATTTAGATTCCGGGTAGTGGAGGGTGGTCAAGGCCATAAGATGAACGATTTCAAACTCCGCTCAGTTTTCTGTCAGTCTCCTCCCCATTGGCTATTATTCTTGGAGGCAAAAGCGTGCCAGAATGGAAGACCATCGCTCGGCGACGACGGTCCTCCAGATAGCACAGGATATTTTCCATGAAAATCGTCCACGGAGACCTGCGCGGGCCGAATACTTCTCGGACGACCGTCGATGCATACCTACGTGTCCCACCGGCGAGGCGCTTACGTCCACGGTCAACCGCCGACTCCCGAGAGCGCGCGGTGGTTTGCAGCGATACATGAGAGCGTGGAAAAAACAATTTCTACAGACGACGGCGGCAAATGTCGGTGTGTCTGTCTTGAGGTGACGGAGGTGAACCTGTACAGGCCCATTTGTACGCCAGTTCACTTTTTTCAATCCAGCGTTCTTCGAGGTCTTCCCGATTGAAAGACCATTACACCAGACATCCATCTCGGACGGTTTTGTGGGAACTCGTATGGGCGGGGAACCTTCTGGACTTGGGTTCAACAACATTATTCACTCCAGAAGGGTTATCCAACCGACGATTGCTCTGGTTCCCATGAGATAGCAGATATCTTTTCACATTTGCTCACCGCTGTAGAAACGCACTGATCTTAAGCGTTTTCTCAAACTGATTCGTGTCATCTCCAATTTTTACCGCCTGTCTCGGGTCCAGAAAGAGGATGAAGTTCGGCTGCCCAAAAAAACGAGGAAGTCTCCGTGTCACCCTCGTCAGATCGCCTTCACAATTTTAAGGGCGTAACAGTTCGGTCGGGGTTAAAATTTGCACACACACACACCGCTTTGCTCTAACAACAAGGCAATGCGAAACGCGCAAGCACTTGGCACTTTTGTCCGTAAGCCTGTTACTCTCTTGTCAGCTAGTGGCGCTTTCTGATATTCTGACGCGGTGTGCAAGCGCCTGCTTCTTGTAGTCCAGTCTTCCCTTGTTCCACCAACTGTTAAATTCCCAGCCTTTTCGATGACCCTTAACATCACAATACGACTGCGACTTCTTCGGTCTCTTCAGACTTCGACACCAAATCTACTTTGTGAAGACACGGTTTCATTGTTTCACAGCCATTCGGTTCAAGCGCTCAAGCTGTCATGATCTTTGATTCATGACCAGAACCGTCGGTGTCCACATGTTCCGTCTTGGTGTAAATTTGATGCGATTCCATGGAAAGGGATACAAATAGCACCTTGTTATACAAGGCATCCCCAGTTTTCTGTACGTTACGAACAACAAACCACCCCCTGCGTCCTTCACCTTTCCTACTGTCAACTGAAGTTACTGCTGGCTCACGATGCTTGGATCTACATTTGTGCCCCCCAACCCCAAGCCTGACAACAAGCTGAAGCCGTCTCAGACGAGTCATCCTGGGCCCCATCCTTCTCCACCAGACCAGAAAAGCGGGCAAAGCCTCAGTAAGCATCCCGCCTATTCGTCCTGTTCTTGGATTGGCATTCAAGGTTCACACTCGTCAAGACGAACGTATTGCCGAGATGTCGTCTGCCTATACCGGCTCCGCGTCAGAATTCGATGAAAACAACAGCGATGGACTCGCGAGCTCCGCCGCCGCTGCGACCGCCGCCATTGTAGATATGAAAGACAAGATGAAAACACTCACCGAGTCGAGCAAGCTGTTGATGAAAGCCCTCGACGAGGTGCAAAGGCTCCATCCATTCATCGGAGTCGCCGTACTTGCCTTCAAAGCCGTAATTAGCCTGGGACTCAAGCGTAAAACCAACAATGCGAATATCCTGGCCCTCCGGGTGAAGATGCAGGAGATGATGTGCGATTTTGTACAGTGCGTACTCGAATCTGCACCTGTTTTATCACTCGCCTCATTATCCGCCTAGGCTGCGAATAATCAAGCCCGACCACAGACTCGAAGATGGGATCACCGTCCGAGGAATGCTATCTGACCTGTGTCAGACCATTGCTAAAGATATCGAAAATTGCGGTAATTTGTGCGATAATACTCGAAGACATCCTTCCTGGGTAATGGGGTATTTTCACGATTTGCTTCGTCCTACTGAACGTGATTTTTATAGGACAATTATTCAAGAGCCCAATCTATGATCAACGGTTCAGTGACTTCATCGACACGTTCGAGACACGGAAGAGCGAACTCGACCACAAGATGTTACTTCTTACAACGATCCGCGTGCACTCCGCCAGTGAAGGCATATCCTTCGTGCAGGAAAAAGCCAAGTCGACCGAGGAGCATATCAAAACACTGATATTACTCCAGCGATTACATTCACCGTTAGAGCAGAAAGTCTTGACGTTCATCCGCGACCGTGGCGCAGATGCATGTCTTACTGACGAGAAAAACCATGGATGAGCTGATTTCAATGACTCAAGGGTATTCGCGTTTTCTACTCCTCGATTAGGATTACTTATATTGCATCTTCCCAGTCCGAAATCTGACAATACGCCCCAAACTTCGCTGCCACATATGACACCAGCACCGACCCAAATCGTCCGGTCTCCTCTCCCCTTTTCTACGACGCCGTACCAGGCCGCCGCAAACCTTCACCGCGACAACTATCAACAGTATACCCCAAATCCTCAGACTGTTCCCCGGCCCTTCTCTCCGGCAGACAGTTCTGACTCGGGCGCGTACCACCCGTTAGGATTGAAGTCAAGGAACTCGAGCTTCGACCAATCACAACCTGTGTCGAGACAAGATAGTCTCAAATCGCTAGGACTTGCTGGGTTTCAAGGGCCGACACAGGGTATTTTACGCACCCCGTCGAACCCCATCAGTAATGCCGCGAAATCCGAAACATCCATTCTGAGGCAAGGGACGTCCTCCACCCAGTCGGAGGACTTGTGGCCGGCCACCCGCCCACAAGCACTTTCCCCGACAGCTGTCGCCACCACCCTAAGGGCGGAGATGGCTGAGGACGTAGATACCGGCCTGCGAAAGAACATGGAAATTTTCACTCGAAAATTCCTCGCTCAACAGGCGCAATTGGAGGCATTGGAACATACCATCGTTCGACAAAGTAACCGCGTGGTATCTAGGGTATCGGCAGAATTTCGAAAGGGCCCGCACGATAGAGTCCAAGACCCGGTAGTGTTTCTCTCTCTTTTTGCTCGACAGCCAATGCTCACGTTTATTCGGCAGCAAATCAAAGCACTTTGGAAGGAGATGGGTGTGTAGTTATTTACCTGATTTTTTCCCGAATTAGTTCGTCGCTTGACGTGTTTGTTCCAATACAGGGCTGGAAACTCAGTGTCCCCGACCGCGAGTTCGTGCTGAATCTGCATGACTATTACATGGCCCAATATTACGAACCCACTGAAATGGAAGAGCACCTCAATAAAGCATCCCCGGAAGGGGCTACCGTCGACGACCAACGCCTTGCTCTGAAGCAAGTGCTGCTCCGTTTAGCAAAATCCCGAACAGAAGATAATGGCTGTTGGATTTACTGACCTTCAAAAATGTTCCAAAAATCCTGGAAGCATTCGACGGAGATGGTAGTGGTTTCGTTAGCATATGGGAAGTCAACGAGTTTACTTCTGCGTGTCCGGAAGGCTGGAGGTAAGTTGTATCGCGTTCTTGTCCTCACTACTTCTGATCTTTGGCACCCTAGCATCTTGCAATGGCTAGCATATTGGATTCTCGGTCTGTCTTGGCCATATCCTCGTTCGATGATGTCTCACCACCGAGCACAGGATCCCATTGGAACATGTGGAAATATCGATCCAAGATTTGCGAGATTCTCCAGAAGATGCACAAGTTCGTGGAGGGGTTCAAGTTCGAGAAGACCAGTTCAAAGTCCAAAAAATCTATTCTGTCGGCCAATCGATTCCTTGTCGCTGAATACCTCGATGGAATACACGATCTCGATAAAATTCTGGTCTCCTTGGAGCAACCTACTGAATTATTGGACCCCAATCTCGAGGAGCAGTTCTTGGCATACGAGAATGCAGAAGAAAAGCGTTTGGAGCACATCTTGGGGTTGCTGGAATATGAAGTCGACGGCTTGGATACGGTTTCGCTTATCATCGGTCGTCACCAAATTGAAAGAGTCAGTGCTCGGATTGGGTCGAATGAGTTGAAAGTATTCACTGATATAATTTTCAGAATCTCTTCCCCGTCCTGTACCTTCTTCTCAAGCGACATCTCGAAACCATCTACCAGGCCCGTGAAGTGATTTTCGACCGATATGAATTGACATCTTGCGTTAATTCCATCAAACACATCCTTGAGAGCGCTCAGATTCGCATGGATAACATTGAAAGTACGTGCTTTATGATCTCGTATATTGCTTTCTTTTCTCAAACTCTGCCAGCGTCTTATCTGCAACGATCTCCTACCGACACCGATGCTACGAACCAATTTTCGAAGTTTGCTTTTGGAATAGTCAGTGCGACGTACAAATTGGGGTTATCTCCTTCTGACGCTATTCTAGTATTCCAAGATTCATTCTAGACAAGATTTGTGCGACACAGACATTCTTAGTCTGCTGGAGCTGTCGGATGAAGAAATTGACCGTCAATACCTTACGTCTGCCAACGATGGCAGTGGCACCGAAAGGAAACCTATCCTTAAATATACGGCACCCAGTGAAATTGACCCTGACATACCGAACAATACCAATAATTCAATACTAACCGGCCCAAAATCGAGCATATGCGGGTTTTGGACCGGACACTTCACGTTCCACCATTCCGACAAAGACCACAACAAAAGACTAGTTGCCCCTTGCGGAATGGTTCAGTTCTATCTCCAACCTCCCGTCTCGGACGATCTGGAGGGACGCGGTAGCTATTGCGCCGGAACCCTGAAAGTGTCAGGGAAACTTCTAGACAACGGAAACAAGCTCACGTTGACCCTAATCGGTATCCCGGATGATCCCGTTGCGGACAAGCAGACTGCGATGGCGTTCTGGTTGGAAGGCGAAATACACACAGGCCCGCACAGCAACCAGTCCTGGCCCTGGATCTCGGGGCAATGGAGGAATTCCTTTGTACCCCCGGGTCAATTCGAGGGAGAAATTGTTCTGCAGCAGCTGCCTCCATGGGTTTATCGACTTAAAGACGACTCGGGGCTGCCAGTCACGGTGCTGCAAATAGACGACTCGGGGCTGCCAGTGCTGCAAATAGAGGGCGACAGGACTGCACATTCTTTGTGGAAGCTCGCTCGGTTCAAGTTGGCATTCAAACGGAATGTCACTCGTATCAAGCGAGGTCTTCTTCCTGTCGCCAACATCGAGGGGATGCGCCGAGGCGCGGAATTAACACGTCGTCGCGATCTGCTGCATGAACTAGATCAGGATGATATGGTTGAGCTTCAAACGCTACTGTATTCCTTGACTCCGTGGGAAGCCCGCACCTCTCGATACGTGGCGAGAACAACAGATTGTGCCTTGCACAGGTAAGTGCTCGCAATTACCCATCGGATTACCCCCTGAAAGTGTGTCCAGGAATATCTCTTGTTCGAAGTGTCGTCGAAGGGTCGTCCCTGGGATTCGCCACTTTTGTTTCGACTGTGTGCCAGTGTCGAATTTCTGCGAGGAGTGTGTGGATATAAACACAACTCATCATCCAACCAGTCACCGTATTCTACGACTGCATCGTTACACTACCAGCCGACAGTTTCTCTTGCTCCGCAGCAAAGCCCTCGCAATTCTTTCTACTCCCCGGCAACACTCCTTCATTGGCGAACCACACGAAGGCCCGGGCGCCGGCCTTCGTGTAATGGTACCCCCGGGCCGCACAGCCCGCAGTGCTCGTACATGCTCCCTCTCCAGTGGCCTCGTCGGATTCGAAGACGACGAAGGAACCACCAAACTTGGAAGCTTCCACGCCAACACCCACTCGAGGTCCCGAGCCCAGCTCCTCAGTACTTTTCAAGTCGGAGGGTCAAAATTCCTCTGACTGGGTCGATACTCGATTGGGGGCCCGGGAGAAATCTAACGAAGAAGATTTTACTGACAATGCCATGACCCCTCGGGAGAACCGCGACAAGTCTTCACAGCATATTTTGTTCGAGGAGAAGATTGCGGACAAGACTTTCGTAGCCCCACTGTTGCGGCCGATCCCAAACACAGGGCTCAAACAAGTTCAGCGAGATATCGGATGACAACGAGGGCGAAGATGAAGAGCCCTCCCCTTTTCATTGTATTTGCTGTAAGGGATCAACTAACCCCCGGTACTGGGTCTGTTTAACTTGCAGTGAGTTAGCGCGCTCAGCAATCTTTACTTTTCTCTGAACATAACCTACAGCCCACCCGGAAAGCGGATACATCCGAATATGCCAAGGATGCGAAACCAAGTCGCGATCCCAGCTGCTTGGTGTACAGTTTGTTTCAACGGCTCGGCATCATGATAGATGCCATCCTCTCGTTCGAGTGAACGACACACATTACGTACCTTTCATACCTCCAAATTTTTGATCGCGATAGTACTCTGTTTTCCGTAAGTAGAGGTGATAAAATGAATTTAGCCGTTCTTCGCAGCTTTGCGTTTCCGACTCGAACTATTTTTTGTCATTTCCTCTTGAAAAATACCCCTTCGGGTCGAGCCGTTGAACGGCAGTGATGGGACTCCGATACTCCAGCCAAGACTCCGGCAGACATTACCTGCGGCCGTCGGGGCCAAACCAGGGGATACCTTGGCAACGAATCCTCTTCAAATGGGTATCCTCCGGCCCAGGAACATTTACTGGCGCAGTCTGTACTTTGACTGGCGGAGAATGGCCATATGCTTCGTCGGGTACTTATGGTTACAGACATATCACTGTGGCCGACAAACCCCATGGATTTCATGGAGGTATTTGAGGTAGTTTTGACCTGTAATCCATCGGAAAAGTCAGTCAAATATATGTAGTTTTGTGAAATTCACCGTGTTTGAGTTCATGTGGTTCGTGTGACATTTCACGTTGTGGTTGATCTTGTTTTTGCCTGAATTACAGGTGTAGTGAGCATGAACAGAAGGAAGGCTACGAGCCTTGGGCAGAATTAATATAAAATTCACGTAAAATTCACGCAATTTGAAGTTGAAATTCCAGTCAATTCAGAGTGAGTACTTGTACAAATTGCTATTCTATTCAAGATTGTTCAGGCGCCGCTTGCCCCTTTCGTGCCCATCATCGTTCTCATCGCCTGCAAGGACCATGTCGTCCTCATTGTCGTCGTCGTCGGAGCCCGACTGGGAGCCCGAGCTCGCACCGGTACCCGAGCCCGAGCCCGAGTCGGGGCCTGAGTCAGAGTCTGTAGCTCGTTGGAGGGGACGAGGTTTGGGAACATGTGGGGCGGTGGTGGGAGAGGTCGGCGAGGTCGAGCGACGGCGGGACGGCCCTGGGGTCGGGGGATGCGAAGACTCGCGACCCGATGGGGTGAGGGACAATGGAGTCGCGCGGCGACGACGGCACTCGACGGCCTTGCGCCTGACGTACGTGTTCAGCCGATCTACGTCGCGTCGATTCTAAAATGCAAATGAGCGGAGGAAACAGACAGAAAAGACGACGCACCGCACGAGAGATGACCCCGAGCACCAATGTATCCTGCTTCTTCCACACCAACTCCAGGCAAAGGTCACCAGCATGGAGGCGGTGGCGTGTAAACACCTGGAGGCAATGAGTTGAGTAAAACAAGACGACCAAAGACTCACTCGCATAGCGTTCCAACGCAGTTTATCCATCTTCAGGGGGGCCTTGGGCTCTTTCATGGTGACGGCGGAGAGTTTGTCCGGATGAGGGATGGTCTCGGTGTTGCCATCCTCGGAGTCGGGAGCGGCGCCCTGTTCGATGAGATCTTCAGCAGTCTCGAGGCGGGACTGCGTGGTCACAAGGGTAGCTTCAGAACACAATTAGAACATGTGAGAGAGAAAGTATGGTCTCGCACCTTCGAGCTGACGAACACGCGTCCTCAGTGCGGTGTCACCACCCACATCTCCAGTGTCCTGCTCTTCCGCAGGCGAGCGGCGGGAATGGTTGTTGTCCCGGAGAGCTCGCCCCTTGCGCGCTACGTCGCCCGTCGACTTGTGTGAGGACTTGTGAGAGGACTCGGACTTGCCACGGGAGGATTTGTGCCTGTTCTTCTTGTCCTTGGTGGTCACGTTGGAGGGAGTTGTAATAAGACGAAACTGACCCCCCACGCACCGTTAAGAGCAAGCTCGGCTAGCAGGTGGAGTTGGGGAGCGGGCGGTAGCTCGTCGCTGCCGTGGAGCGGAAATATGACGTGGAGGAATGGACAGGACGATGCGGACAGTACCGTGCATTAGGAAGGACGCTTCCGTGGTTCCTGGTCGTCGCTGGTGGGTGTTGGAAGCCGAGGTAGTGAAAGACGGGAGCAAGAGCAAAGCGTGTGAGAAGCAAGAGCAGAGTGTGATGTCACTAAGCACACTTACCCACGAGCTCCACCCACTCGTGATTCACCGCAGTTATAGGCCCTTTGCGAGCGCCAGGATGCGATGGCTGTTTGTACAGACTCGGATTAAAATTGTACTTCTAATTTACACCCTGAACAATTCTTGAATGCCTTTTCAGTGAAAAAATTTTCACTCAAATTTCGGCTGAAATTCACGGATCTCAGACCTTGGTGCAGAACCGCGTGAAAAACTACATTAAATGTGAAGTACATGAAAAATATATTCAGGGCGAAAGCCTATGAAACATGTATTTCATGCGGTGGGTCCATGAATTTGATGGTCTTTGACAACCACAGTGTATCCTTAAGCTTGTAATACCGCTTTGCGGAAATACGAAGATCCTCACTTCGATACATTTGGTGAGGCTATCGACTTTCTTCGGCAAATCTTTGAGGTCAGTTCGAGTCGTTTTGTTCATACTATGGTCTGAATTTTACGCTCTGACCAGGGCGTCCAATTTATGCACAAGAACTTCGTCGCACACCGGTAAGTGATTGGAGCTCGAAAGGACTCACACTATCGCTGACAACATGTACTTGTGTATAGGGTTCTTCACCGTCCGTATCGCATACGGTATGGACCAAATACGGTACATACGGTGGGCCCTTTCTCACGTACGGTACAGTACGGGTAAAATACGGCCGTATACGGATATGCGTTCGATACGGTTTCTAGCGGGTGTAGGCCCTATTAATAATTTAATTGGGACTTCCGTTACAAGTGAGTAAAAACGCATGGACTTTCCTTTTGAACGTTTTGGGACTCGATTTGCAGAGCAATTTTGCGATCGACCTAAAATTTGCCCAGAGATTACATTCTCCAACGCTCGTTGTTGCAGGGCGCATTTCGGCCTTCTCGGCGAAGTTGAATCCGATCAAGAATTCAACCACACTCGCTGCGTTTGCTTTTCGCTTTTTTCTTGGGTGTCTTGCCACATTCAGTAAAGTCTCGGAACACTGACAGGGTCCAAGCTAAGCGAATGTGGCGAGTGGCGAGTGGCGGCCTTTTGTGAAATCACGCTCGGATGTGGCACTGACTGGCCATGAGATGTTGTAACTGATTCGGACTGTCCTTGTGGCGAATGTGGCGAGCTGGGGAGGTATATGAACTGGACCGATCTCAGCGTACTATATTACATACACCCACTCAGGACTCGGCTTCTCACCAACCAGTCGGATATAACTCGTGCCTTTATTACGGTGTCGACGGCGCAGAACAAACTTATCCACGCAAGGATTGAGCAGTGGTATAGGCACAATCATAATCAAGGAAGGACCCCGAGAAGGCAATCAAGCACTGCAGGGAGATCCACATGTATGCTCCCCGATTCCGAGTTTTATCCACTTCCCATTGACAATGCTTACGGCCCAAAAGTAATATCAACGAAAAGGGGGCGAGCGTAACCCAAGCGATTACGGCACAGCTTAAGTCCCCTCTTGAGAGTTACCGGGTCAGTATTGAGGTACTTGGATTGAGAGCGGCATCTGAGGTGGTGTTGGAACTGCTTACCAGGAAAGGACTTCGCAGAACCGACAAGGCTCGATCGATGGGGGACCCCCAGTACAACTTGAGGCTCAGAAGAATGTCAATCCCGACTCTAAAGCCCTGAAATGTTGGGTAAATATGTGCTTTCTGTATACAAGCTGATTCGGTACCCAGAGGATATGCGGTGTCGACGAGGAGCCGGAACATGACGATGAGGAAGTACCCAATGAGATATGTTAGGTGTAAAATGGTGCGCTCGCAGAATGCTAATGCAGCATCGTTCCGCGCCCGTGTACATGTGGGTGGGTCATTGGACTTTGAGAGTGAAGCCTCAGGCCTGTCGTTCATTCGCGATTTTTTCATCAAGTGGGTTGCCGATTCAATTTTGACTCTGTGTTATCACCACGGCATAAACAGGGAAGGCACGAAGAGTCAAAATGCACCGGATGATTTCCTCTTGAGCGACCTTGCCATGTAGGTTGCCAATTCAATTTCGACTCGCTGCGTTCTAATCAAGACCGTAAACAGAATATGGGCGAAAAATGTACCGGCCACCCAGGAGGAGGAGGAGTGAGACTTGACTGAAAGCGGCTACTAGTACTTTCTCGATAATTCGATCATATGCATTCCATAGTCGGATTTTGAGATTTTATTCGCTTTGTGACCAATGAATCGCGCCAAGTACCATTGAATTGAAGGTCCGTGAGTATCGGGAAGAAGAAAGAATGTGTAATTCTGAATTCGCGACTCAAATTGGGTTAAGAAAATATCAGCGTCGACACGACGGCACCGTAAATCTTCCGGTTTCTCGCACCTGATGCGAAATTATGGGACGAAGTAATTGGTAGATTTGTGATTTTCGTTGCTTTTCCTTCAGTTCAACCAAAAGTCAACCAACCCTTGAGTAATATGCCCGGAGCTTGAGGTAACAAGCTCGCTGGCGGCCGCCGCTGGCCACCGGTGGTTATTGGCGGCCGCTGCCGAACGGTGTTTGGCAGCGTCGATCACTGAGGCCCGCCAATCGCGACCAGTAACGGGCGGACCGTCCTACCGTCCTCTCGCTGGTTTCCACTGGTTTCCGCCGGAAGGCGCTGGATTCGTCAGCAAGGTCTTTGGTTGTTAAAAACCATACACAACAATTCTATCAAGGTGCAAATATCATTTAAAAAGCGCCGGCGGCCCTCCAATTGATTATTGCAACCATGGTTCAAGTTTTGAACCGCCATTGAACCGCAAAGTTAAACTATATCCTCGGTGACTAGCCTCAAAAGGGTGTTTGCTGCTAGAAGTCTACGAAGGGGAAATTCATACAGTGGGCTCTGCATCCAATTTACAAGCAGTGTAAGGATGTTCAGGATTCCGTGGCATGAGACTTCAACGTTTCAGCAGCAACTACAGAGGTGAGAATTGAGGCAGATATACCAGACGAGAACCACCGGAAACCAACGAAATCCGATGGTATCCAGTGGGGTTTCTGCCACTTGGTTTCGGAGGAATCCAGCGTCCGCCGGTGGATTCCACTGTAGCGCCAGTGGATGCCGCCATCAGCTGATGCCGATCACTGCCGATAAGCCGGTTGCTACGCTCATATCACTGCAGCCCTCCGGACACGTCGGCGATCAGCGCAATTGCCCGGCTGGTGCTCGATCCGGATACATGCCGAAGCTCGGCCACTCTCGGCCCAATGACTCCGAAGTTGAACCAATCGAATTCAACCATACGTTCGCAGTAGTGATTCCTTTCCTTCCCGATACACGCGAGCCGGTATCGACTTGTGAAATACCCTCAATGGTGGTATTCTCTACACGCACTGACAGAATGAGGTACTTGTACTTCCGCTTGTACTAAAGTATCATCAGCAACTCACTCTACGTTGCCATACATCTTGATTCTTTAATCAATCAGCCACAGGGCAGTGCATTGGCAATGGAGGCTTCGGATGCAATCCTTCAACATCTTTCTCCTCCTTCCTCCATGCTGCCCCTGGCTCGCCAACAAACACATACCAGCATCCATAGCTGGTGGTCTGACAGTAATCCTGGACTGCGGGGCCCGACACTCAACCTTCATGCAATGGCAAAGCCGCTCCTGCGGCGCATGCATGACCGTCAGGCTTTAGGACGGATTGAGACGAGTCGCGGCTCACCACTTTCGAGCGAGATGATGTATATTTTCTCGAGCTATCTTCCGTGAGTGACCGTCCAGTCGTCATAATTCGCGCTGAACAAACTCGTAGGCATGACTATGTATTTTCATCAACAAAAGCCGCTATCCTGGTGGAGTTGAAGAGGAGAGCGGCACTGGAGGAAGATGACGCGCACTCAATAGTCGATGATTCGATCGCTCTGGGTCAAATAACAAAAATGCTGGAATCACCGACGAAAGAACTACGAGCAGCGGCGTGCGGGGTGTTTGGAAGTTTGGCTCAGCACGAATCCACTGCGTTAAAAACTCTCCACATCAACACCTGTATGCACCTAATATCTCTCTTATGGCGAGTTTTCGAACCATGGATCGAAGAGTACCGCTCTCATCTTGTAAACCTTTCAGGGACGATAATGATGAAGTTGTAGAGGCCGCGGGTCATACACTCGCTCAGATTGGCCGTTGGCCGCTGGGTGTTCAGGCCCTAATTGACAATGCGATATACCATGTCTTGGAATTGCTCGCATCACCGAGGAGAAAGGTGCGGGAGACACTTCGCAAACTTGTGGAAACCCTTGCACACCACGAATTCACTTGGCTAGCCATCTTGGAGTTAAAATCCTCTGTGCGGCCGTTCTCGCTGCTACTGTGAGTATTGCTCATTTTTTCTCTCCAACACTATGCCTATCTTTGTTCAGTAGGCTACCTGCAGAACTTGCTCTGACGGTACTATCTGCATTAACCCACTCAAAGAGCAAAGAGATTCGCAGATGGGTATGCCACACCATGCTAGAAATTGGGTTAAAGAAAGCCACTGGGCCTGTGAATTTGGTACCGAAATTCATTGTGCTGCTGGTCTCCCTGCTACAGTGAGTTTGATTAGTTGTTTTTGAACAGGTCTTGAGTCATCCCCATTCAGTGACCAAGATGACGCGGTCATTGAGGAAGCATTAATGGCCTTATCTCGCTTCGCTGAGACGGTCCAGCTCCTGCACGCCGGGGTTGACGCAAAGGCGTTAGACCATGTTTTGGAATTGCGTCAATCACCCAAGCCGAAGATTCAAGAAAGGGTTTGGAGCTTATTGAAATACCTGGCGTTCGACGAGTACATACCAGCCTTCGTTCTCGACTCCCTAAAGTGGGTTTCACACCTGTTGTTTTGAAAGCTATCCTTATCCCTGCTCAGCTCCCACAAGGACATCGATATTCGGGAGGCGTTGAAGTTATTATCTCATCTGACGTTCAAGTTTAGGCCTCATGGCGCGCGCGCGTTCTGTGACACAGGCGAGCTCGACCGCCTGACGGTTTTGCTTGAATCCCAGGATGAACAGGTCCGGAGAGAAACGTGCCGGCTGCTGGGAGTTCTCGCAACTCACAAGTATATTATTCCGGATATTGTGGGATTGAATATCTCTGCACAGCTTGTCACCTTCCTGCGGTTCGTTTTGGTTCACATATTCAGATAGTCTGTAGATCAGACTCATCGTCATATAGTGATACGGAGCACCAAGGTGATATGATTCAAGCGGCAGATGCATTACATTGGATCACAATGCACATGGATGGCGCGCATGATGCACTAGATGCAGGGCTGTTCAATGTTGTTTCGAAAATGGTGGAATCCTCTAGCGCCGAGATCCTGCAATGTGCAATCCGGTTACTGGGTAGCTTGACGTCGCACGCATCCACTGCTGCGTACATCTGCGGGCTAAATCCCTATCTGCAGCTCAGGATCGCTTCCCGCTTGCGGCGAGTTGCACTTTTTCTTTCTTCCATTCATGGAATCTTAACTCTTGAAATCAGGCGGGTGAATGCAAATATACGTAGATGCTGCCTTCCACGCCTCCTGTCATCGGCGAATCCAGATCTCCGCATGTGGACTTGGTGGTTCGTGCTAGCGCTCGCATACCATGACGCCACGGAACAAGAGAGGGAGCCTTCCAAAAATAGTAATGGTGCCGACGAAGATGTGGACTGGCCGGCGACCTCAGAATTGTCTCGTGTGATTCAGTGGTTTGCAGAATATGACCTGGATTCGAAGACAACAGGATGCCTCATCGAACTGGGCAACTCACCCAACGGCGGAATCAAGGGATGGAGTGGGTTTGCGAAAGCGTGCGGTGAAGGGTTCATTGCGAATCCGTTTTGGAGAGGGTCGGCTGTGTTTCAGTGCAACGCTGATCCTGACGGCTTCCGCTTGTACTAAAGTACTTAGGCACAACGGACAAACGCGAATTGGTGTGGCCACTCCCTTGTATCTATTGTTCCGCCACGGACGCTACGCGGTGACTCGGTGGTGACCTTGTTCAAGCCATGATCATATTGCAGTGCCTCAGGCTATGTTGTGGCGTCGAGTTGAATGCCATGTATATAAGTAGCTGTTGTTGTATCTTCCCCATACTTACCCAGATAACTCCTGCCTCCACTCAATATGGCCACTGATGCAGAAATCAGAATGTCGAGGTTGAATATCGGAGACTCAACGTTAACCGAACGGTTCAGCGATGCAGTCTTCTCCGCTAAGTAGATTCGCATCTAACTTTGACTCACCAAGTTCTGAGCAAAAAAACATAGTGAGTCGAAGACTGTGCCCTTTTACGTCGGTCCACGAACAGGTCGAGTCGATGAACAAGGTGCCAGACGAGTATTATGCACGGCGGCTCTACACGTTTCACTGGTATGTAGATTTAGGATGTGATTCCGGCTGGCCTAATTCTAACGGAACAATGGGCGGCACAGGACGCCGTAGCAGATATTCAACGCGAACTGGAGGGATTTGCCCAGCTGGTCAGTATGCACTCTATTTCGGCATCTAACTCTTAATTACCAGACGGAAGAAGGAAAACGAAGAATTGAATTTGGACAAGACCAGGCTGCCGACGTCCATTGTGAGGAGCGGAGATTCAGGTACGCGCATACTTGTACGTTGTTGCCTAACTCAAGGAATATAGATCCTCTTAGAACCCGAGCGTCCATGCGAAGAGCTCTAAAGTCCCAGAAGGAATCCCCGCACATGATCAGAATCCCGATGTCGATCCCTCAGGAAGAGTCGGAGACCAAGTTCAAGGTCCGAAGACGCCATCTTGGTTCGAAGCCGGCACCGAACGTTTAGATTTTTGGAGGCCGTACCCGATGTTATATGCTAGAGTGGAGTGTAACAAAGATATTTCTGCGAGTGCTGCCACGTAAAACACTAGTTTTTTCTCGAGAATTCGGTAGGCTTCTTGGCGTCAACTAAAATGTCATCTCGGTGAAATCAGAGCCCTTCTAAACGTCGTGCGCTGGCACCGGGGGGTCGGACCTTGTGGTAGCGCGAAGAAGAAGGACCAGCAGACCAAATTGATGAGCCACGTATACCGAGCTGGCTGATACGTGTCCTGTGGCGGTGCCCCGGGTACTTATACGTTGCACCGCGAAAAATCACCTTAGATTCCACTCACCACCATGTCCCGCCTACCGACGCGCACACATTCTCTGCGCATTCTTTCCTCTCTCTCCCTTATTATCGTCTCTCTCCTCGCCCTCCTCGCCTTCTCGCCCGTCGCGAGCGCCGAAGAGACCCACGCCGAATATGGCACCGTTATTGGTATTGGTACGTCGTCTTGCGCTCGTTTACATTGTCCTGGGCCTTACCATGGTGTTGTATAGATTTGGGTACCACGTACGATCAATTTTCTCTTCATTTCCTGAAATTTCAGTTCTGACGTGTCGTTTTTCTCATCCCCCAGCTATTCGTGTGTCGGGTCAGTCGCCTCTTCTCTCGCTCTTCACTCCACGTTCTAACACCCACACAGTGTACAAAGGGGCGGGGCCGTGTAGAGATCATCGCCAACGACCAGGGGTCACCGGATAACGCCTTCATGGGTCAGCTTCTCTGACGACGAGCGTCTGTACGTGTTCCTCTCCCCTCCTCCGGCACATGCATCTCATCTCACAACGTCGCTTTGTGCAGTGTCGGTGACAGCGCCAAAAACGCATACCACTCCAACCCGAAAAACACTGTGTTCGACGCCAAGCGGCTCATTGGCCGCAAGATGGACGACAAGGACATGAAGCGCGACCTCAAGCACTGGCCCTTCAAGGTCCAGGAGAAGAACGGCAAGCCCGCGATCACTGTCGCGTACAAGGGCGAGGACCGTGACTTTGTGAGTGCCTAGCGACTAATTAATGCATACGTGGCGTGGCGCTGACGAGTAAAATCGCGTGCAGTCCCCCGAAGAGATCAGCGCAATGGTGCTGGTCAAGATGAAGGAGACCGCTGAGGCGTACCTCGGCGAGAAGGTCACCCACGCCGTCGTCACCGTCCCTGCCTGTAAGCACATCTTTACTCCGAGCCCGACTCCGATGCTGATTAAGGCCTAATTATTAATCAGACTTCAACGACGCCCAGCGCCAAGCGACCAAGGACGCCGGCACCATCGCCGGGCTTACCGTCCTCCGGATCATCAATGAGCCGACCGCGGCCGCCATCGCCTACGGGCTGAACAAGAAGGGCGGCGAGTCGCAGATCATCGTATACGATCTTGGTGGCGGAACCTTCGATGTGTCGCTCCTCTCGATCGACGACGGCGTCTTCGAGGTCCTCGCCACCGCCGGTGACACCCATCTCGGTGGTGAAGATTTCGACAACCGTGTCATGGAGTACTTCACGAAGCTGTACAAGAAGAAGACGGGCACCGACGTCACCACCAACCTGCGCGCGATGGGCAAGCTCAAGCGCGAGGTCGAGAAGGCGAAGCGCACGCTGTCGAGTCAGCAGAGCACCCGGTTGGAGATCGAGAGCTTCGAGGACGGGCAACGACTTTTCGGAGACGCTCACGCGCGCCAAGTTCGAGGAGCTGAACATGGATCTGTTCCGGCAGACGATGAAGCCCGTCGAGCAGGTGCTCAAGGACGCGAACGTCAAGAAGGAGGACGTTGATGAGGTGCGCTTCTCTTCCTTCCCTCCCTTGCCTCTTTTTGTTTTTTCGGCACGACGCTGATTACTTGTGCACAGGTCGTCCTCGTCGGTGGTTCCACCCGTATCCCCAAGGTCCAGCAGCTCCTCAAGGAGTACTTCGGCGGCAAGGAGCCCTCCAAGGGCATCAACCCGATGAGGCCGTCGCGTACGGCGCCGCTGTCCAGGGTGGTATTCTGTCTGGCGCTGAGGGCACCGCCGACGTCGTCCTCGTCGACGTCTGCCCCCTCACCCTCGGTATCGAGACCACCGGGGGCGTGTTCACCAAGCTCATCCCCCGTAACACGGTCATCCCCACGCGGAAGAGTCAGATGTGCGTTTTGTTTTCCCTTCCCTCCCATGCGTATGGCAATTTACTCAACGCCCCACAGCTTCTCCACCGCGGCGGACAACCAGCCCACCGTCCTGATCCAGGTGTTCGAGGGCGAGCGTGGCTTGACCAAGGACAACAACCTGCTCGGCAAATTTGAGCTGTCGTCGATCCCGCCCGCACCCCGCGGCGTACCGCAGATCGAGGTCACCTTCGAGATTGACGCGAACGGTATCATGAAGGTCGCTGCGGCGGATAAGGGAACGTGCGTACTCCCTCCTCCACTTCCCTCTTTTATTCAATGGTGCTGACGTGGACGTTCGTGCAGCGGCAAATCCGAGAGCATCACGATCACGAACGAGAAGGGTCGTCTGACGCA
Organism: Mycena olivaceomarginata; assembly: GCA_029378375.1. Classification (NCBI taxonomy): domain Eukaryota; kingdom Fungi; phylum Basidiomycota; class Agaricomycetes; order Agaricales; family Mycenaceae; genus Mycena; species Mycena olivaceomarginata. The sequence continues at coordinate 20,843 of JARKIC010002656.1, forward strand.
GGAGGAGATCGACCGCATGGTCGCGGAGGCGGAGCAGTTTGCGTCCGAGGACGACGCGCAGCGCAAGCGGATCGAGGCGCTCAACAGTCTCTCGAGCTTTGTGTATGGGCTCAAGACGCAGCTGGGTGACCAGGAGGGGCTGGGCGGAAAGGTCAGCGACGAGGACAAGAAGACGATCTTGGCCGCCGTCAAGGACACCACGGACTGGATTGACGAGAACGGCGCGAGCGCGGGCGTGGAGGATTTGGAGGAAGAAGTTGGCTGGTGCGTTCTTTTCTTTCCTTCTTGTGACTGCGGAAGAAAGAGATACTAACGCGCGCTGCAGAGATCCAGACGATCGTGAACCCGATCACATCCAAGCTGTACTCTGGCGGCGCCCCTGGGGACGCGCCGGGCGGCGACGATGACTTCGACCACGACCACGATGAGCTGTAGAGCGATACAAAATGAGTAATTAATATTGCAATGTAGACGCACGGCTGGTGGGGGGGAGTGGAATGGGAGAGAAGAATATATTATTATACTCAATCACACATACGATTCTTGGCATTCAGATCGCAGGATGGTGAATATTTGGAGGTGGAGACGCATTGTATTCATTAGAATCTGAATCTTCTTTGCAACCCCGATTGGCGCAAGTGTCATTGCCGTTTAAGGGAATTGAATTTCCCTAAAAGGCAACTTGCACTCGTCGCTCACAAGGATTAGTCTACTGGCATGCGATGCAAAGTTTTCTTCCGTATAGATCAGATGAAACTGTAGAACAACCCGAAGGAATGAAGAAGACCCGGAATTCGCGTCTAGTTCCTGATTGTTAGCTTAGGTAGGCCAAATATGAAACCGAAACGCAAGAAGCAACTTTGAAAGCGGGAGCTTGTAGGGTAGGCCTAGGACATGCAGCGGGTAGCTCAGATCTCGATACGCCTCGCCTTGAGTGTGTGCGAATTTTGAACTCGGGCACTGTGGTGTGCTTTCTGAGATTCTAGATCTGAGATCCATTCCAGCAAACAAAGTACAGATTCGATTCAGCTTTTACCTGCCTAGGCAAAAAGAATTACGCCCAAAGTGATAAATGCAACACCCGCCGCTACTGGTTGTCCTCCGCCAAGTCTGTCCAAGGACTGGGGGATTTGTACCGAGACTTGTCATTGACGACGTATATGTTCAGCCCTTGCGAGCGATAGGACCGCATTTGGTCCTCCGATAGAATGTCGGCAGACGAGTTACGGAACTCGAGGCGCCGGAAATCCGGACTGAAGTCTTTCCGGCCCCGGATAAATGCGTCCAGCGTGGATTGCTCCAGGTCACGGCAACGGCCGATCACAAGCTCTCGTAGTGCCGGGCAAACGACAACGTCTGTATCCCGGCGCGGAGTGAGGAGATGTAAAAGGTGTGATGCATTGGACGACGGGGTCGTTGAGTTTGCAGCCCAAATATTGTAGTCGGTCACACAGAGTCTGGTAAGAGAGGAAAGGGAATGCAAGGTTTCTGCGACAGACTCCGCTGTGAGATATGGCAAGTATAAATCGCCAAGATCCTCGATGAGAGGTGACGCTGGTGTGATAGCACCCAAGGAAAAGCTACCACCAATCATGATGCTCTCGGCGTGGAACCGGCGCAGATGCGGTATCGACAGATGTTCGAGGAGACGACCAAGAGACCGAGCTTGGAAAGAACCCTCGGTCATAATCAAGGTTTCAAGGAAAGGTAGTGATAGTTGTCCCGGTGGAGAGTCGTCTTCTGAGCCAGTTGACCTGACACTAACTCGGAAGGAGACGAGTCGCGCGCATCGGTCAAGTATTACGACGACATTAGCAACGAGAAATCCGTTGTACTCTGATCTACATTGGAGAGTGAGGTGCGTGAGTTGATTCCAGACCAGCGGCATCTTGAGTACAACGTCATCAAGGTATCCTGATTTCCGGGCATGAAGAGATACAACACGCAGGGTCGGGACTTGAATCATGTCAAGGGCATGGAGCGATGAGATGGATCCAGTGAATTTGAATGATTCCAACTCTCGTGGTCTGATTCCTGCGAATTGGGCAACGATTTCGGGTGGCAAGTGGAGGAATTCTACATGGCGCCATCGAGCCGAGAATTCGGCAAGGGACTTGAGCAACGGTGATACGCTTGGTTCTCCAGGCCACATATCACTCAAGCCGACTGACAGCGAGATGGAACAGGCTGCGGAGCGCTGCAACCATTCACTGGCGGCCGGCGTTCGTGCTTCGTTGCCAGTAATGTAACTGACAGGAACGTGCAGGGATGCCCACACCTCGGTGTGAGGAGCGCGATTGTCCTCCACGCGCTACAAATGCGGCACAAAAGCAGCGGTGCTTCCTGTGCGCTCATCACGGCGTTCCTGTCGGAGGGGAGGCATGCAACGAATATCTCTCGCACGATATCAGGAGGGATCCGGCGGGGATGAGAGATGAGGGCTTTGTGGGAGTCAACATAAGCCTGGATTTGGTCCCGCTGTGCGGCTAGTTTCGCGGATGCGTTCATCGATTCGCGCAAGCTCTTGGGCATGCGAAACGAGATCCCTCGAATAAATTGGATTTCTTCGTCCGAGGGGACATAGTTGGTGTTAAATCGATGAGAGAACGGTGATTCCATTGCGGGCGTGAACTTGCAAGAGGACTGGAGCACATGATGCCATCACCGAGGTCGCCTATGTGAGTGTGACCCAGAAATTTATGATTGCGGTTTCCGATGAGGTGCGCATGCCCACGCCCCCAAAAAATCACGCATTGTTTCCGGTTCGTTTTATTCACGTTTTGTCGATCGTAAGCTCACTCCTCAGATCTCAGATTCAACATCCGGCCTGACACAACTTCAAACCGTTGTTCATCAGATCCCCGGGTTCTCACATTCTTGGAGTCTCCGAGTACGAGAGCTATCTCGCGGGAGACGACTAGCTTTCAGAACACGTTCTTTTTCAATCTTCAAGTTGCGTCCATATTCGCTCAACCTCAGGGTTTGTTGTGAGGAAACAGCAGCTTCGCCTTCGACCAACTGTTCAGTGTCCTCGAACTTTCAATTAAATCAATTCGATCGTCAAAGTCATATTTTTATTGTATACATGCTAAAAGAATCACGCCCATCATGGCGCTACATCGCACACTCGCCGCTACTGGTTGTCCTCCGCCAAGTCTGTCCAAGGGTCAGGCTTGTACCAAGACTTTTTATTGACGATGGATATGTCAAGCCCCTGCGAAATATAAGACCGCATTTGATCCTCCGATAGAATGTCTGCAGACGGGTTACGGAACTCGAGGCGCCGGAAATCCAGACTGAATTCTTTCCGGCCCTGGATAAATGCATCCAGCGTGCCTTGCTCCAGGTCACCGCAATAGTTGATCACAAGCTCTCGTAGTGCCGGACAAACGACAGCGTCTGTATCCCGGCGCGGAGTGAGGAGATGTAAAAGGGTGTGATGCATTGGACGACGAGGTCGTTGACTTTGCAGTCCGAATATTGTAGTCGGTAACACAGAGTCTGGTAAGAGAGGGAAGGGAATGCAAGGTTTCTGCGACAGACTCCGCTGTGAAAGATGGCAGGTGTAAATTGCCAAGATCCTCGATGAGAGGTGACGATGGTGTGAGAGTGGCCAAAGAAAAGCCGCCAGGAATCATGATGCCCTCGGCATGGAACTGGCGCAGATGTGGCATCGACAGATGTTCGAGGAGATGGCCAAGTGACTGAGCGCTCATGGATCCCTTGGTCAAAATCAAGGTATTGAGGAAAGGTAGCGATAGTAGTCCCAGTGGTAGGTCTTGTTCCGAGCCAGTTGACCTGAAGCTGGCTCGGAAGGAGATGAGTCGACTACATCGGCCGAGGAGTACGACGACATTGGTAATTAGAATTCCTCTGTTACATTGGAGAGTGAGGTGTGTGAGCTGATTCCAGACTAGTGCATCTTGAGTACAATGTCATCAAGGTATCCTGCATCCTGGGAATCAAGGGACACAACATGCAGGGTAGGGACTTGAACCATGTCAAGGGCATGGAGCGATGAGATGGATCCAGTGAATTTGAATGATTCCAACTCTCGTGGTCTGGATTCCTGCGAATTGGGCAACGATTTCGGGTGGCAAGTGGAGGAATTCTACATGGCGCCATCGAGCCGAAAAATCGGCAAGGGACTTGAGCAACGGCGATACGCCCGGTCCCCCCACGCCACACATCACTGAAGCCGACTGACAGCGAGATGGAACAGGCTGCGGAGCGCTGCAACCATTCACTGGCGGCCGGCGTTCGTGCTTCGTTGCCAGTAACGTAACTGACAGGAACGTGCAGGGATGCCCACAACCTCGGTGTGAGGAGCGCGATTGTCCTCCACGCGCTGCAAATGCGGCACAAAAGCAGCGGTGCTTCCTGTGCGCTCATCACGGCGTTCCTGTCGGAGGGGAGGCATGCAACGAATATCTCTCGCACGATATCAGAAGGGATCCGGCGGGGATGAGAGATGAGGGCTTTGTGGGAGTCAACATAAGCCTGGATTTGGTCCCGCTGTGCGATGAGTTCGCGGATGCGTTCATCGATTCGTGCCAGCTCTTGGGCATGCAAAACGAGGTCCCTTCTAATAAATGGGATCTCTTCGTCGGAGGGATGTAGTTGGTGTTGAACCGATGAGAGAACGGTGATTCCATTGTGGGACTCCACAGTGGGAGTGAAGGTAGGCTAGGACGGCCTAATACGAACCGCCTCGGAGTTTGAAAATAAAGATCCGAGAAAAAGCCGGTGGCCGCGCGCCATCACTCCACAGCCAGTTGATTTATATTTTATGGTAAGATTTGCCAAAGATCTCTCTAAACATCCTGCGGTTGATCTGGGAAACCTTGGTAAAAGAAACGGGACTTTGGCAAGAGACATAGCGAGGCGACCATCAAAAAATTTAAACTCCGAGGCGGTTCGTATTTGCCTGTACTCGTTAACTCCAGCCTCTATAGTATATGTGATGTCTTCAGATGTTCACGAAGGCAATACTATAGAGGCCTAAACGAGCCTAGAGTGAAGGTATACAAGATTCAGTTCAATGCGAGTAAGTCTGAGACTGCGCGCTTACTTGGGATGAAGGCGTATCGGAGCAAGGAGGAGACCGCGCGGGACACGATGGCGGATTGGGAGGTGCAGGGATGGTGAATGAGAGGAGAATGCTCCATTGGCAAGCCAGACAAGGTGAAGTGATGTGAAATTTTCATCCACTAGGATGTTGCCAGTAAAGTCAGACCACACCGATTAGCTGTGGATAAATTCAATCACCATGCAGTTTCAGGTGTATTTGCAGCCTCAGGCCTCAGGGTCCGCATGCGAATGAATTGCTTGCCGTATGGTAAACTAAATAGGATTATGGCTTCTCGTTCGGCGTTTCGAACTGCAAAATGTAATCCCGCCACACCATCATGACTGAGATGAACTCACACTAACTTCCCTCGTAGGTCCAATGTTTAAAAGTTGAATTAGACCTCTGCGTTTCTGGATAGAGGAGACTCGAATAATCCAAGTTTCCACGACGCCATTTTACTAATAAGTTTCCACCAAGTCCACTGCGTTTTCAAGAATTTTGCCGACTTCCTCAACAATTTCTTCTTCGTCGTAGTCCGCGGATGCGCTGTGGCCAAGCTGACAAATGGCCTCGTGAATCTGTGGACTATTGGTTCGCAAAGGAATGACCAAAACGTGCGTAAGGCTCCCTTCGGGGACCTCAACGACATGTAAGTGCATTCGACCATGACTGTGCTCCGCGCGCGCGAGAATTTCCATCCACTCCGAGTCAGGGCCACCACCTTGTAGCGCATGGGAGATGGGTGAATCCACGACGGATTTCACGAAGATCTCGACCGGATTACAAGTGTAGTCGAATAACGTGTAAAAACCGATCGGCGGGATTGCTGGCGATGAACTTGACCTGGTGTTGGTAGATGGCGAGCATATTTTAGTAAAGTCGTCCCGCACGACTGCTCGCATGAACTGCCGTTCGCGAAAGCCGAGTGTACATGTGTTGGTTTCCGCTGTCATCATTATCAGACAATGATGAGCAAAATGGAGGTGACAACCGTACCAAGGATCAGGGTGGTGAGAGAGCCACAATGGTTACGATGTTCCCCACACTTCCAATCCGCGATCTGACACTCTTTGTTGCAGTACTTGGAAGTTTTACATCCCGTGCACCGTCGGAAACGGGACCTCTCTTGAATCTTCCCGCACTATCTGCAGTCACAACCAGTCCGTTGAATTTGACATTCCACAAACCTCGAGATTATCGCAAGACCCGGTCGATTGCAGGCTATGTAGCAGCTGTACGCGGCTTTCAGCGAGATATCGAAAAGAACTCCAGTCATCGAATATTTCCAGCTCTTCAAGCTCTTCGCTGGACCAAATATCTGCAAGGTCGTCGAGGATGTTCTCTATCGCCGCGACCACGTGATAGTAGAGGAGTCCATCCGGGAGAAGCTTCGTCAAGAGGAATCGCAGACGGTCGTCGAAGACTGTAGGGAATTCGATGGCAACACCAGCCATCACAGCAAGGAGGCCTGCCTCGATGGCTGCAGGCAACCACCGATATCCCATCGGCGTGTCCAAGAGGCGTTCCAGCAATTCCAAAGTGGCGACGAAGGACGATTCAAAACCACTGCGAAGGAATGATCGGGAGTTCGCTCTGGAGGCTTCAAGGACAGTATTCATTGCAACTACAAGTGCGGGAATGAAGTCGCGACGCCGCAAAGTTTGAATGAACCTCTCTCGCATCGGGAAATCAGCCGAAGTCTGCGTGGCAGAATGACCAGCCTGAATTAGGTGAACCAGGTGGCGCATGTAGGACGCGGCGGACCCAACTTCCCATGAAAGGTTTCCGTTCACCACAACATCGATGTGTTGCAATACAAGAGAAGCCAAATCATCCAGGGTCCCACCCGCACCTTCCACCATTTCAGTGAAATGGACAGGATCCGCATAGTCCAATGATACAATGATGCTGGAAAGGAACCAGAGACACGGCTCAAACGCCGACTTCTTCTGTTTCAAGCGTGGAAGAATGGTCCACACCCTCGCCATAAGAACCCTGAAACCAGGTGTCGACGAAATGGCACCACGGATGGGGTAGGGGCCGTAGATTTCGGATACAAATAGGAGAAACCTGGTATAGGCCAGCGGCTCCCAGGAAACCGATGCAGCCCGAAGATAGTCCCGATATTCGTGCATAAAAAATGTCCAAGGCCAAACTCTAGGCCATAGGGCGGGCCCGATGTCATCCGGCTCCTGATACTCCTTCGCGACCAAGTTTATTAGGTCGAATAGCGCCTCCAGAGCCAGCGATGCACAAGCTATGCGTGCTCTTGTGTCAGGCTGAAGATATTCCAGGTCCCCCGGAGTGGGAATATGTGCCGGGTCAAGGTTGATGTAAAATACGGGGAGGAAAAGAGTCTTTTCGGAGTCGGTTGCTTTCTTGAACAACATTTCCACCTGCTTAAGATTGCGAAAAGACCGACTGCTTCCGCATGCAGCCATGGCGACTCTCTTCCCGAGACCGAGTAAGATAAGGGCAGGGAAATACAGATCAAATACGTACTCTTTGAGAAACAGGGAGCCGCTGTAACTTGCGGATCTCCACTGCCGGATGCATGGAGGGAAGAAAAGGCGAAGAACAGTTCGCGCATGATGCCATCACCGAGGTCGCCTATGTGGACTTGCAATTCAACCACGTAACCCAGAAATTTTGTGTTCAAGTGTGATTGCGGTTTCTGAGGTGCGGATGCCCCCCAAAACATTCACGCATTGTTTCCGGCCCGTTTCATTCACGTTTTGTCGATCGTAAACTCACTGCTCAGATTCAACATCCGGCCTGACACAACTTGTTCATTAGATCCCCGGGCACGGGCATGGAGCATGACATTTACGGTTGAATGAAATTTTTGAGGACTTTTTCTGTACTCTGCCTCTGCGTTAATCGAATATTCTTGGAGATGTTTGTCCTTGATAGCATCATTATGCGAACTGTTTTTGCTTCTTGCCTTCAACCCCACAATGGAATCGCCGTTCTCTCACCGGTTCAACACCAACTACATCCCCTCCGACGAAGAAATCCAATTTATTCGAGGGGACCTCGTTTCACATGCCCAAGAGCTTGCCCGAATCGATGAACGCATCCGCGAACTAGCCGCACAGCGGGACCAAATCAAGGCTTATATCGACTCCCATAAGGCCCTCATCTCTCATCCCCGCCGCCTACCTCCTGATATTGTGCGAGAGATATTCGTTGCGTGTCTCCCCTCCGACAGGAACGCCGTGATGAGTGCACAGGAAGCACCGCTGCTTTTGTGCCGGATTTGCAGCGCGTGGAGGACAATCGCGCTCTCCACCCCGAGATTGTGGGCGTCCCTGCACGTTCCCTCCAGTTATGTTATGGCCAAGGAGGCCCGAACACCGGCCGTCATCGAATGGTTACAGCGCTCCGCAGCCTGTCCCATTTCGCTGTCAGTCACCGTGGGTGATACCTGGCACGAGCCGTCGAGCGTGTCGGCGTTACTTGCCTCTCTTGCAAACTTTTCGGCGCGATGGCGCCATGTGGAATTCCAGCGCTTGCCGCCGGAAAGCGTTGAGCAACTCACGGAAATCAGACCACTGAAGCTGGAATCATTCAAATTCACTGGATGGATTTCATCGCTCCGTGGTGCCGGAATGCTCAGCGTCCCCACCCTGCGTGTTGTAACCCTCTATTCGCGGGGTGCAGAACCCATCGACGACATTGTACTCACGATGCCACTAGTCTGGGATCAACTCACGCACCTCACCCTCCAATGTAACGGAGAGCACAGAGGAGTTCTCATTGCCAACGTCGTTGCAATCCTCGACCGATGTACTCGACTTATCTCCTTCCAGGTCAGCCTGAGGAAAAATGACTCGGAAATCGACTCTAAATCCGGACCAGTATTGCAACCGGTGCTCGAAACCTTGATCATGACTGAGGGGTCTTTAGCACCCCAGTCTCTCCGCCATCTCGTCGACCATGTGTCGATGCCCCAATTGCGCCGGTTCCACTTCGCCGCAAGCACCACACGCACCGACAGCCTTTCTCTAACTGCTCTCGTGACGGGGTCGCCTCTCATCGAGGACCTTGGCAATCTATACTTGCCATCCCTCACAGCAGAGTCTATCCCAGAAACCTTACGTTCCCTTTCCCACCTTACCAGACTCTCGGTGACCGACGCTCATTTTTGGGCGTCTCCCAGCACCAACCTTGCGCGTCTTCTGCACCTCCTCACTCCCAGGCGGGATCTCGAAGCAGCCGTTCTTTGTCCGGTGCTACAGGAGCTCCTGATCAGACATTGCGGTGACCTGCAGCAATTTACACTGGACGCATTTATTCAGGGCCGGAAAGAATTTACGCCAGGGTTCCGGCGCCTCCAGTTCCATAACCCGATGAATCCAGATATTGTATCGGAGGAGCAAAGGCGATCGTATCTTTCGCAAGGGCTGGACATATCCATCGTTCACGACGAATCCGGGTTGAAACCCTCTACTCCCTGGACGGACCTGGCGGAGGGCAACCAGTAGCGGCGATGCCATCGTAGAGCCCGGTATAACCTTTTAGCACGTGTGCAATATACATTGACGGTTGAATTGAAACTTCGAGGACAGTTGGTCAAAGGTGAATGTGCTGTCCTCATAAAGCAACCACAAATCGAGCGAATGGACAAGATGGCTTGCCAAATTACACTGGTTAATTAATTATAAAGAACGGTATTGAACAGGGGATTTGTGTAATGAAATCTATTTCTCTCTCGCAACAAAGCTCTCGTACTCCAGGGAGGCGAGGACAAAAGCGGCGGATCCCAAAACACTGTTGTAGTTTATAGGCTGCCCAACATAATACTGCAACCAATAACCGTCAGTTAGGTCAATGGTCTGGAGATGCACTCATACCTCATACGACGCAGTCGAATTCAGACTGCACACGGAGACCGTGCCGTTGTACCCCAGGGTCCCGTTGCCGTTGTTCACGACGAACGTATCAGTAATGTAGCTGTAAGCGCGCGCTGCAACGTCTGTGTACGCGGGTACGCCGCTATCGAGATACCCCAGCCGGACGCCCTTGAGGAGCGAATACACAAACATGGCGCTCCCGCTTGACTCGACGTAGTTCCCCGCGCGCCCCGGCTGGTCGAGGAGCTGCCACCAGGCCCCAGAGGCAGGGTCCGCGGCCGTGCGCAGCGCACCCGCGAGCTGGCGGAAGCGCGCGCGCAGCAGCGCCCAGTCGCTCGGGTGCGTCTTGCGCGGCAGGATCTCGAGCGTGTCCACGAGCGCCATGGTGTACCACCCGAGGCTGCGCCCCCAGACGTGCGGGCTCGCGCCCGTCTGCGGGTCCGCCCATACGGCCGTCTTGGAATCGTCGTACCCGTGCACGAGCAGCCCCGTGCCGTTCGCAGCGGCGCAGTGCGTCCAGAGCAGGTCGAGCTGGTGCATCAGGTCCGCAATCGCGGTCGCGTTGTGCGGGTCGAGCAGGGTGGTATAGTACGCGTAAAACGGCGCCAGGGAGTACATCCCATCGAGATAGGACCAATTGGGGTAGACGAAGTACCACAACCCGTCCTCCGCGTTGCGGCTATTTAGGTTGACGGAGCCGCGCAGGGCGATGTATGCATTGCGGTAAGTCTCGTTCCGGGTCTCCTTGTACAGATCGATGAGACCGTTCCCGCTCGAGAGCCGGTCCATTGCGTAGGTGAGGTCCTTCGTAGCGTTGCTCACGGGGCCGACAACGGAATCGACGCTGCGCTTGAGGTACTGCGCGATTTCCTCGCTCGAGTTGACGTGTGGGTACTGCGCGATCAGGCGCGTGAAGGCTTTTTGGGTGATTCCCGCCTGGAGGATCGCGGATGTGTCGCTTGAGCTTGCGAGCACACCCTGATTGCGGGAGATAATGCTTAGGGCCATCCATGTCGAGTAATTGGAGGTATGGCCGGAAACATAGGTTGACTGGGCGAGTTGGAAGAAAGGAGCCACGAAAGCAAGAGCGAAGGCCGGAGGGAGTAGCATTTTCGAGAGGGTCTACTCGATGTGGTGCGATTCGCTTTTTATATGTCCGTTCATCACCGTAAGGCCTGCGAAGTTTGCGGAATATGATAAAGCTAGGATAGTGGTGAGCAAAATGAGAGTAGCAAAAGGCCGAAACTCCGGCGTCGGCCGAAAGCCGCTTCCTCTTCTTTTTCTTTTTTTTTTTTTTTTTTTTTTTTTTTTTGAGGTGTGATAACACAGCGAGTTACCGGTCACAGTTTGCACTGTTACCACCAAGGGCCTTAACCTCATTTTGAGGTAAGGCTCCCCCTTGGGTCTAGGCCTAGGCCCCCTTTTGGGCGGACATTGGTCCGTTGGCTCACTGCCACAAGTAGTCTATCAAGGGACACTTTGACCCAGATGTTGGGAGTGACTACGGCTCCAGGCAGGAATGCATTTACGCAGACCACATTTAGACATATGCCCCTTTTGTAGGTAGCTGCCCAATGACGGTACTGTGGGACTCGGCTGACACGCAATACCCACTAAACCTCCTGATGGTTTGATGCGGGATTTTAACCCGCGGCCGAAGGAAACAGCTTCCGAACGGCGGCCGGCACATCGGCTCGACCGGATCAGCAATCTGGCATATCCACAAAGCCAGCTGATCCCGCTGAAGTGGCGTACTCGGGATTTGAACCCTCGCGGGACCCGGGGCATCTAAAATAAATCGGATGCCGGGGCAGCAGGGCATGACCACTTCTTCATGCTGCCCCTCGCTTCCTCTTCTTCACCAACAACTGCGGCTCGCTCATATGCACCGCGCGCTCAAAATCGTGGAAGTGGTTGAGATGATTTGCGGACAGCTCGATGCGCAGCTTGACAATCCACTGTCCAACCGCTGGTACCAGCACGCGTCACGTAGCAGTCTCGCTCGGCTGGCGAGAACATCCACGACATTTCTCGATCCTGCCCTCAATGTCCTTTGGCGACACCAGGGCACCCTTGTCCACCTTCTGAAATTTATGCCGAGCGACGTTTGGAATATCGATATCCCAGAGACGAGAGACGACGAAGACGATGTCATGCTAATAGATGTTAAAATAGTAAGATTTGTCGGCGGTGCGCGCTTCCTTCAATAACGTCCACATAGGATCTGCGGCGACCCATCACCTTGGCTGACTGGGAGCGCTTCCTTTTCCATTCCCACCGCGTCAAGTCGTTCGGTGTTGATCAAGTTCACTTGCTCAAGACCCCCGAAGTGTATGAGACCTTCGACTTGTGTTTCCCTGAGCAGCCCATCTTCCCCAATTTACGAGTACTTGATTGGTGGCCTGAGGCAGACGGCTCTTTCGATTATATCCGCCTTTTTCTTTCCCCCAGAATATCCGAGCTCCACATGCATGTCGAATGTATCCCCCATCCTTCCACCTTTCCTCTGGTATCGTCCAAATGCCCCGGGCTCAAGGATATCCGCATTAGTATGGCACCTGGACCAGTCCTGTCGAAATTCATATGCACGTTGCACCACCTCGAAACGCTCGTCGTGAGCAACCTAAATATGGCTGCCCTCTCCCATATAGCTCGACTTCCTGGCTTGCGTTATCTGTGGCTCATGTCCTCCCCATCCCCTTTTTCCGGCTTCCGGCAGGATCTATTCCCTTTCCCGCTCTCCAAAAGCTTGAATACGAGTCGATGGAGCATGCTCCGAGACTTCTTGCGCTTCTGATAAAATGTTCATTGGTGAAACTCGCGATCAAAACAAGGGGGTCTTATACAATGCCACCCCCAAACACCATAGCCCTCCTTGGCGCTTCCGATCCGCATCAAAGTTTTGGAAGGACCTGGTCTCAAAGGAATGCGCAGGCTTTGCACCTACTTCAGGCTATGTGCTACAGCCAACTACTCACCTGCACAGAAGGGGACAATATCAATATCCGCATCTGGAACGTTTCGGAGACAATGTCAAAACCGCGAACCTCACACATATTTTGCCACTCGGTGTAGCCCCTTCGAGGACACCATGACCTAGATAACGAGGAAACAAGTACTACCCAGATGCATAAGGCGCATGGCCTGAGCACGAAAGGGATACATGGCGTACTCTGAACGGTCGCAGATATCGCTTTCCAGCCTGTGTATGCCTGTCGCCCGCAATAGGGGCTCTCGGTCTGCCTTCGCTCTGAATCTCCCTCCCCCTTCACTGGGTTACTTATGGTGCATGGCCAAGAGGTTCTAAAGCCTGCGGGGCCATTCCCTGTTATATCATCTCGTGCTTTGGACTGGATTCCCCTTGCCCCTTTCTCTTCGGGACGTTCAGGGCGGTATTCCCATCCCCCGGTTCTGCCCGCACATTCCAAAATTCACCGAAATCTCCCAAAAGTTGGACAACAGCGCTTTGGAATAATCACCAAATTCCTTATCTCGTATTCGATCCTCGACACCAGGCCGCCCTGGGGCTCCGGATGCATCTCGATTTACCCACCGGTATTTTTGCTTTTTTATTACCGAGCTAGCTGGGGGGGTGTTTGACGGGGTACTCAGGTTGTGAAATGGTGAAAGGGTGAGGATATCCGTAGCATACAATGTTATACTTGTATGTAGTACGGGCCCCGGTTGTTCCTTAACGGGACCGCGCCGGTATACAACTTCCTTCCTTCCTTCCATAGCGCAACAATTTTATGCGGCTCTAGCGGACCATTGCTCACATACGTCGCTTCAAAAACTAGATGTGCAAAAGGGTTATTGGACTCTGCGCGCGGACCAGCGCGACATATGCTTGGTTGGAGAGGAGATCATTCGTCCTCTATTTTCTTTTAGCAGTCTCGTGGACGTGTCTCTCTCACACCCGTTCGGCGTTGATCTGGATGACGCCGTGGTCCGTAAAATGGCCCGTGCATGGCCTCTCATCGAATCATTACTGCTCCCACCAGAACGCGATGAAAATATCGCTCCTCGCGTAACACTCGAGGGCATCTATGCCTTCGCAGAGCACTGCCCCCGTTTGCGCAGACTGCACTTGGCTTTTGACGCCACGGTCGTCCCCAAAATCAAAACCAAGGGGAAGAAGAATGCGTGTCAATGTAGCCTAGACTACCTCGATGTCTCCAACTCGCCCATCAGCAAAGCGCGCCCAGTTGCCAAATTCTTGTCTGCGATATTCCCTCATTTGGACATGATCAACACCTTGTACGAAGACCTGGACGGCACGGACGCGGAAACAGTGTTGACGTCGCACAGGCGCTGGAAGAGAGTCGAGGAAGCGCTTTGGTGATTTGCAGGATCCGTGTTCAATCGCTTTTGGCTGTGTTTGTGAGTTCGCTTCTCTCGTGGCCTATCGAGGGGTACCTCGGTCTGGTATTACTTTTCTCTCGGATCTCACAGCCATCCACAGTCATGTCCGTTTTGGTGAATTCAACTTAACGTTACCATCCGCTCCTCGCTATCCGATCCAATTCTCCGAGTCATTTTTGTTCCGTCCCCGAATCCGTCATTCTGCCAATTACCGAATTGTACGTCACTCTGGAATCTCTCTGCATTTCTGGATCTCATACTGCAAACACAGTCTTGTACAGAGCTTTCCAGCGGATGTCTCTTGTTCTCGAATGCTCTTCGCCAAATGCTGCCGTACGAAAAAACGAGCGATGGAAAACCAACCATGCAAAAAAAACTCCAGCCAATGTCTTATAGTTTATACCTAACTTGTAGCCACGTTCCCTTCAATCCGACCATCGGTGTAGCGAAGGACTTGGGTAGCTTGACCCTTTGTTCGCGATGAACGACGTTTTGAACTCACTCCCTCTTCCGCCTCACCCTCGGTTCCATTTACTTACAGAGTGCTCTTGACGATCTAGTCAACGCTGGCGCTCACTACGACTCTATATGTGTGGTAGGCGTATGGATTATGTACGAACACGAGAGGCAGGTAGATATGCTTTCAGCCTCTAGTCAACGATCGGCATCGGTTCTCGGTTCTCGTTCAACTCCGCAACGATTCGCCTCCTGTAACCCCCCGAATGCCGTGTAAAGTCCTCGGTCCTCGTCTCACACTCGCCCATTCCTGCATTTTCTCGAAATCATGGCACACGTGTGGTACAAACAACCGAGGTACGAGGTAAGTATGTTTGTAGCGTCTGTCTACGAGAGACTACACGTGTGGTGGGTTTCCTCGTTCGCCGATCTGAGCTAGGATCTCTTCGCGTAGGCGCTCTAGGACAGGAGGGTGGGTTGCGAGGCAATACGTCAGGAATGTGATAGTCACGGCCGTCTGAGGCTCGTCAGCGCAGCGCTAAGGAGAGGTGAACATGGAATCTGCTCACAGTATCGCGGCCCGCAAAAAGAAGGTTGAGCGTCTGGTCCACCAGCAGCGACCTCCGAGCCTTGTATTTGATTCCCATATACCCTCCCTCCCTTACGCACCATCCACCCACTCCCGCCCATCGAACCACACCTGCGTGACCCCCTCATGCGCAGCTCTCACCCCCTCCACAAGCGCCCGCTGCAGCGCGCGCAAATGCCTCCGCGAGAAGTCCGCGTCCCCCGCCCACGCGTGGTTAACGTCCAGCCGGCGCAGTGCGGGGAACGCGGCGAGGAGGGCGGTGAGGGGCCCCTTCCCATTCCCATTCGTATTCGTACTACTCGTAGTATCTTTGAACCCAGCATCCACGACGGGGCACTCGGACAGCGCCAGCCGGCGCACGCCTGCGAAGACCGGCCACTTTGCAGCGAGGTGCGCAGGGGTGAGCGACCACAGGGTGAGCGCGCTGAGGGCGGGGAGGGTGCTCGCGAGCAAGAGCGCGGTAGGGAGGAGGGAGGAGGGGCGCAGCTCGATGTGGGCGAGGGAGGGGAAGCGGTGGGTACTGCTGTCCCCGTCCGCGTCGAGGGAGGGTCCGGCGTCGGAAGGTGTGCAGGAGGCTTCGGGCAGGGGTGGGGCGAGGATGTGCACGAGATACGGCACAGTGGTATTGAGACTTTCGAGCCGCGGAAGCCTGAGAAGCAGCGCCCCGCCCGCGCCCGCGCTATCTATGGGGGCCAAGTGCTTCACCGTGCGGATCTTGGAGTGGCGGTTGAAGAAGCGGGTACTCGTCGCGGTGCCGATCGCCTCCGCCCACAGCCCCACGCACACGAGCGCAGGCAGCATCAGTGCGTCAAGGATCGCGGCCCACTCGTGCGGTGCGAGCTTGAGGGTGAGCTGCAGGTCGGTGAGGGTGCCGGCATCGACGCATACGAGGCTCCAGTTGTTGAATGGAGCGGGGCTGGTGGTGAGGGGGTGTGTGACGCGCAGGGTTTGGAGCGTGCGGATCGTAGGGACACGCGGGCGCGAGCCATCATGCATGCGGACGTGCGCGTATGTCGTCTCGGCCCCGACCCCCACCCATCCGCTCTCGTAGTGCCCCGTCACGGGGTTCCAACGCCGCAATGCATCCGGACGACAGGTGAACAGCCCGTCCTTGAGCACAAACACCGTCACGGGGGAGGCGGACGACAGGTGGGAGACCAGGTTCTTGAGGGCGCGCGCAGTGGCCTTCGCCATGGTGTGCGGTATCATGTCAGTTCCAAAATCTAGCTCGGTGGTTGCGAGGCGAGGAGTGAACCAGGATATCAAGGAGTTGAGTTGAGAGATGACCTGAGAGTCGGGGACAAATGGGATGATGACGGTGAGACCTGTGAGTGGGCGAACGCGCAGGAAGAGCGCGATACGCAGGGCAGCGAACGCCTCTACGGGACGGTCAGAATTGATAATGACGTGCCCAGAGGAAAGTTGAGAGGGTGTGATTCCATGCCGCGCGAGCCAGTCGCGGGTGGAAAGCTCGTTGAAACGGCGAGAGACCTGAGCGACGCAGAAGAGAGAACGGCTGTCGAGTCGTGCAAGGACGGTTGGAATAAGCTCGTTCGGGAGTATAGCGAGGCCGCCCTCCGGACCAGACAGAGGCGTCGGCGTTGGAGAACGCTTCTCGTTGAATTCTGGAGTCTTTTGCGGCGCTGGGCTGACCCATTTTCTGAAAAACGACATGGGAGTTGCGGAAAGAGCGGTTTGTAATCCCGCTTATCGCGCCAATGATCACGACACGAGCGCCCCACTCATCGTTCCGGCGGTCCGTCCGGTCCACTCTCCCCGTTCGGAAAACTTCAAGTTGGCATTGACAGGTTACTAGGACAGGGGGAGGAAACGAGACAAGAACAGCCTCAGTGTTGGCGTGAAATCGAAAGTTGAAAAGGCGGTAGTTCACGAGGTTGAAGCAGTCACATGATCTATGTTCAAAGTATCGGCATCGAGTTCTCGTTCAACTCCGCAACGATTCGCCTCCTGTAACGCCCCGAATGCCCTGTAAAATTCCTCGGTCCCCCGTCTCAAACTCGCCCATTCATGCACTTTCTCGAAATCACGGCACATGCGTGGTGCGTTTGCTCGGTAATGAAGCTCCGAACGACCAAGCTTCTATTTGATATGTAACGGTGCTCTGAGTCTATGAGTGTGTCATCGTGATTTTCTGCCACTGGAACTGATCGAGCCCCAGGTCTGAGTTCGATATTGTACTTTTGTTGTATTTACGAATTTTGTGCACAATTACCAAATCGGGCAGCAGGCGTTGAGTCCGGGATCCCGGCCCGGGAGCTGTGAACACAGGCAAGAATTTGGACGCTGTGAAAAGCAATGGTACGTTACGCCTGCCTTGGTCTCCAGAACCTAAACGAGAAAAATCGTCATGATACAAGACTCGGTATTCGATTCCTCAACATTGCCTGCAACAGAACCAAATAGGTGGTGACGCTCGGTATCCAGCACGACCTAAGTAGCTGAGGTCCAATTCAAGTGGGAATCCGAAGATGGTAGCCCGTACAGAAGGGGGGGAAAAGCGACATATAATACATCAAGAACCGGGACTGCATCCACATAAAAAATAATTCAACCAGACTTCGACGGCCTCAACCTGAGCCACAGGCCACCCTGTAACACGTTAAATAACCAACATTCAATCCGGGACTCCAGCCAAATTAATGTGCGATAAACTCACCTGCACCGACATCGTCAAATCCGACTTTGGGCGGATCTTCTCGATGGCTTTGCGTCCCTTGCCCGTGGCCCACGACGCAGGCGGGAGCGAGTCCGGCGGCATCGCATCGGGGGCGAGCTCGAGGGATGGGAAGGTCTGTAAGAGGCGGATGATGAAGAACGAGATTTCTTGGTATGCGAACTATAACGGGTTTGAAAGTGAGTTGATTTGAGGCCTGAAAGTCGGAGTTGGGGAGGTACAGATGAACGCACCTGTTGCCCGAGGCAAATACGCGGACCTGCTCGCAATTGACGTTAGTAGATCAGGATGAAACGAAGATCCTCACCAGCGCTGAAAGGCAAGAAAATAAATGGATTCGCGACCACACGTTGGTTGCGCTCGTCCAGGAACCGGTCGGGGTCCCACTGTCGCACCGGGGAATGAGAATAAATTAAAGGCAGTGAATGAAACGGCGCGAAGCAAATACCAAGTCAGCATCCTCGCCCCAATATTCCTTGCTCTTGTGCATCGTCATCAGGCTGAACGGCACCCTGGAAATACCATCAACTTGGCTTTTATCACATCGTAGACGGAAGACACTCACTTCGCTCTCGCGGGAATATAAAACGGTTTTCCTCCGGGGATGCTGGACGGGAGAGTGGTCGATTTAATTGGGTACCTGTTTCTCTCAGTTCAACATCCTTCGGGGTTCAACCTGGTCTTACCGCACGTTGCCAGGCACAGGCGGGAAGAGACGTAATGTTTCTTGTTGAAAGTTAAATCAAGTTCAACTAGTCTTCAACAAGAGCGTTGGAAGTCTGCTGACCGTTTATCGCTGCTCTGAGAAGTTTCATCTGCTTGATGTCCTCGAACGTCGGTGTGCGCGCTTCGCCGATCTGAGCTAGGATCTCTTCGCGTAGGCGCTCTAGGACGGGAGGGTGGGTCGCGAGGCAATACGTCAGGAATGTGATAGTCGCGGCCGTCTGAGGCTCGTCAGCGCAGCGCTAAGGAGGTGTGAACATGGGATCTGCTCACAGTATCGCGGCCTGCAAAAAGAACGTTGAGCGTCTGGTCCATGATAAGTTTCGGATCTTCACAGATCCAAATATTAGTTGCGGAAAGGGAACAAGAAAGCGAGCGCCACCATCGGTGACTTGCACCAGCTCGTCGAGCAGCGTCTCGTTCGTCTTGAGGCCGCTCTTCTTCTTGTCCAGCGCGGCTCCAATGATCGGGCCGATGAAACCATGAACCAGCTTGAGGTCTTCCCTTGTCTTATCTTTCCTCATCTCAAAAAGCGGCCATATAGGCGCCGTGCGGCTGCGCTGCGCCATCGCGTGCTGGAGCCGCGAAAGCGCTGGACCCAATATATTTGTCGTCTCGTCGCCGCGTAGTGAGTCGACCCGCACGCCAAAGAGAAACTCCGCCGCAGAATCAAGCGTGAATCTGAACACCACGTCCTGGTAGTCGAACGCGACGCCCTGCGACGCCTTGATGATGCCGAGCGCGTCTTCGGAATGGCGCGAAATATGTCGAGGTTGCTGATTCGGTCGCGGCTGAAGAACGGGCGCGTCATTTGGCGGTGAAACCTGCGGGCGGACATTGTTTATGCGACGAGGGACAAGAGGGAATTTGGACGCACTTCCAGAGTTCGCCATCACTCGTGAATACACCGAGGCCGAATATGGCCCCCATGCTGCTGCGAAAGTTGTCGCCTGGAAATGTAAGGGAGAATTCGTAAAACGATACAAAAGTTACAAACCCTTCTCCCAGCCTTCAAAATCTGTAGCGAACATTCGTTGAATGTGCGCGGGATCCGAGGTCACAATCTGAATATCAATGAGACAATCGCGCGTCTGTAAGAACAGTGTTTGACCCTATCCACTCCCAATATCCTTGTGTTGAAGGTCTTCCCATACCGCCGAATCATAGGTTCCATAACATCGACTAGGTGACGTGAACAAAAATATCATTCAACCACTCGCGGACTCACACGGATACCCGTCTTTGCCCTGCTTCAGTCGACTGAGGAGAAGATCCAGATTCCCCGGCCACCACCCTTGCACCACCGGGACCCGCACTGCACCAAGCGCCCGAATCTCTCGCTCTTCTCTGAAGTGCGTGTAAACCGCGCGTACCAACGCCCACACTGGCGACGCCAACAAGGACGCTACGACCGTTCCCCACAGCGGAACGCGCTTTTCGAGAAGTGGGGCCGCATAATCGCAAGCTAAATACGCGAGACCAGGGGGCAACAGCAGTTTCGGGATAGACTTGAGGATGTACAGGACACCTGGAGCGAATACTCCGGAGGCCATGGTGAGAAGGTCGGCGCCCCAAACTATGGACTCTATTTCCAGCAAGGAATCGACTTCGGCAGATGCACGGCGAACAAGATTCTCTCAGTTGAACATGATGGAAGCAAGAGACACCGCCACCGGGAGTTGCCGGAGCAACTTCGCACTCAGACTCAGCGCTTCCATGTCCTTGGCTGCAGCAACAGCCAGAGTTCCACCGTTGCCTTGGTCCACTTCCGTCGAATCACCTATTGTCACCCTGCATGCAGATTGGGTACGAGAAATTGGAAATCCGATAGCGAATAAAAACCAGAGTCGTGAAGGTCATTATAAGTCAGTAAGGGCCGACACTTAGTCTTCAGCAGCCTCCTCCTCAGCAGGTTCTTCCGCATCCTTGTCCTCCTTCTCCTCTTCCTTGTCGCCATCTGCGTCTTTGCTTCCCAAGACGGTGGCATTAATCCTAGACACTCGATCAATACTTGCGCATTCAGACAAGGAACAGGTACGCACGTCAGCATCACGTTGACCTTCTCCTTGTCCCCGCCTTCGGGGTTGAGCAGCTCGATCGTAAGCCGTTTGGACCCTGTCCACCCATAACTGCCGGTCTTGAACGACTTTGCCACCAGAGTGAGGCTGCCGAGGTGCCCCGGGTCAGTCGGCGCCGCGGGTACGGTGTCGCCGTCGGACAGGCTCGGGGGCGTGTGGGTAAGGTTGACGTGCAGCGGCAGCGCCTTGCTCTTGAATGCAGCGGTCGGTATGGCCTGGCTTGTTGTGAGTTTCGTGCACACAGCCAGAGACAGAGAAATGGGGCACTTTGCTTTCTTAGCGCCCTTCTTGGGCTTTGAGGTGGACGAGCCCTTGTCTGTCTTTGCGACCTTGGAGGCACGAGTGGCAGGGCCGTCTTCAGCGCCGCGTTTTGTTCCTGGACACAGAATCAGAACGATTTACTTGCGAGTACACTGGGGCAAACGAACCAGCCATTGTGGTTAGATTTTGTGGAAGGAAGCGGGGATTGTGGTGGTTAGAGAGAGAGAACAAGGGCGATGGTCCAAGCAATCATTCGGGAGTTTCTGGAAATAAGTCACGCCGCTCCCTGACAACCAACCCTGACGTCACGCGCCCCAAAATTACGCGACGCGTGTCGGTCCGCATTCCGGACTCAACGCCCACCGCCCGATTTGGTAATTTCGCGCACGGACCGACTCCTTTCGATTGGATAAAGACACCGGTGGGTATACGACCAAAGAAAGACGGAATAGGTTAGCAACTGGGTCGGAGTCCCACACTACCGTTGAATTTGTGCGTAATTGCATTTCCCCCTTGGACACCCTCCCCGACTCTTACTGGTCCACCCACCAGTTCCCTAGCGGATGAACCTTGGAATGCTTCTGCCCGAGTTTCATTACACGACGCCTCAAAGAAAAGTAAATAAATAATTTCATGACTCTCGAAAAGGTGGGGATGGTTGAGGTGAAAGTTGGGCAGCGGCGGTTATAATAAGAAAAATTGGGACTCAGTCAGCGATTAGTTTAGGGCTGTAATCATACTCCAGAAAGTAAAGGATACAGAATACAACATCCAAGTTACAACATGGGAATAGAACCTAAAACCCGACCATTGAAGCGAGCCGAATAAATTATTGTCCGTATTACGGCGCAGGTTATCTGGCACTTCTGGTGCAGACGGTGAAACAAGTGAATCAGCCTTGCAGTACCTTTCTTCGTGTGATCTAATCTGTCCTCGCAAGGGATCGGTAGAATGAAATGATATCAGCAGATCAAGTCACGCCTACAGGTCGTGTGGTCTCGATAGATCGAAAGCTAGAGACAAGTCGCTTGACAATCGGCCGCCCGCACGCCCTTTGGATCCAGAATGCCTTGAAGAGCAAAAAGGAATCAGACCGTTTCCACCAAATAAATTTGGGAGATGCACCTCCAATAGCTCCTTCGGCGACCGCCGGATCACTGCAGGTACGAAACACAGGTTCACAAAGTCTTGTAACCACGCCGGGTAGAGTTTATTGACGGGTGGCAGGCGTGCCGCAGCCCGCGGGTCGAAAAACGGGGGCGCCGCCTCCGCCATCTCCCAGACAATGGCGCCAACGCACCACACGTCGAATTTGAGTGAGTCGTGGACCTCGGGTGCCACGACGTCGGTGGCAAGCGGCCGTAACGCGTACGGCGTTGGAAAAACCGGCGACTTTGAGCACGCCCTCGCCGTTGATGAACAGATTTTCCGAGCGCAGGTCGCAATGTGCAATGGAATGGCCCTGCAGATAGACCAGCGCATGGAGCATCTGCACGAGTCAGAGTCAGATTCTGACGACGCACGGGAGACAAACAAAACAACGCGCACGTCACTCGCCAGCCGCGCCATGACAGGTGGCTCCTGCAGCCTCAGACCGTCTGGTATGCGTCGGATCATGTCCGTGAGCCTCCCCTCCATCAACTCCGAGCGGATCCACAGCGCGTCCTCGACAAGATCGACATACAACGCGTCCATCCTCAGCACCTGTTCGCACCACAGCCCGCGCAGCAGCTCGCACTCGCGCCGCAAACGCTCCACCCGTGCGTTCTCCCCGGCAACAGCGCAAGACATTTCACGGCCACGAGCACACGCCGGCCATTTGCTATGTCCCGCGCGTCGCGCGTTTTGACTGGGGACGGCAGCTTGAGGCGGTGTATCGGCGCATCGGGTACCAGGGCGGCAGCGAGCACGCTGCCGCTCTCGGTGTGTGCGATCTCCCGGAGGTCGCAGTAGAAGTCCCGCGGGTCCACGGACTCGTCGATAAACTCTTCGAGTGGCGCGACGGCTTCGTCGACCCAGCCCACGTAGCGCTGAAACGGTGTGAGGGGGATGTTGGCGCTCTCCGCTGAGTCGTGATTTGCGTCGTGCGACCGACGATTGTGTGTCTTGGACGATGAAAGCGGTTGGCTATGCAGTGACGGAGACCCTCCGCGCGATACCGATGTGGCCGTACTATATAGTGGCGTCGCCGCGACCACGCCGTATCGCGGTTTCTGCCATCGTATATGTGATTTAATGGGAAAAACAAGAAGAAGGGACGTACTTCTGGATCCAAGTTCAAATCTCGCCAACCACGTTCCTCGACCAGACGCTCATCAAATGCTAGAGCCTCGAGATCGTGATACAGTCTGAGCGCCTCGATGAGTTGCTCGTTCGCGGTGAGGAGATCGGCGAGTAGGACTTCTTCCCGTGTCAACTCGGAATTACTGTGCGTTCGCCCAGGGTCATCTTCTGCGATGCGCTCTGCGGCGGCGGAAGCCCACTGAATCTGCGTGGAAATAGCCTCTTGCGAATCGATACACTTCTTGTAGAATTCCTGCGGAGAGAGGGCTCAACAATTTAATCGCGATCAGATAAGTAGACATGGAACAGACTACGATGACAGGGTCATTGAGCTGCTCGGGCGCGGCCGTTGAGAGCGCGTCGCCGAGCACCGTCGCATTCCCCACCACGATCTTGCACTCGTTGGACAAGCGGCGCAGATCGTCGTCAGGCGGGAGTCACGTCGTCGAAGACCTCAGCCGACGGACTATTGTTGGCGTTTGGGGACGATTCCGGGAGGGAAAAGGTGTACGGGGTGAGACCGGTGGGTGGTGTGGAAGAGCGGCTGGGCGGGAGGAGGGGCAATGGACGCGACGCTTGTGGTTCCGCGGCCGGCCAAAGCATTTTTTGTACCACAAGCTCGGTCAAAGGTCGCGCAGCGGCATCGTCTGCCCAGAACTCCTTGATATCTTGCCAAAGTTTATCCGACATGGCCGGGGGACCCAAAGGCCGTTCTGGCCGTTCACCGTTGAGCACTTTCATCAAAGCTGCAGGTTCAGATATGTTCGCAAACGGAGGCCTCCCGGTGTACAACTAGACCAATTCAGAACAGGATATAGAAGAGAGAACAGAAATAGGACCTCAAAGCAGACACACCCAAACGCGTACACGTCGGTGGCTGGTGTGCGAGCGAACGTGAGCCCGAAACGATCTGGATCCAGTAGTTCTGGGGCCATCCAATAAAGACTGCCTCCTCGATTTGTGCTTCTCGTGGAAGTAGCGTCGGAGAACATGCTCAATCCAAAGTCAGCCAGGCACGCACTCCGGTCCTCCTTGATCAAGATGTTCGCCTGCAGTTATTCGTAAGATTAGTTGGCTAGGTGTGTGACGGGGAAGTACGTACTCCGCGCAAGTCGCCGTGAATAATATTGCGGGAGTGGAGATACTGGAGGCCTTGAGAGATTTCGTACAACTCAATACTGGGGTTAGATAGAATGGCTAAAATAGACATGGAGACCAACCAGCCTATCCACATTTTCACGACCATGGGTTCTAAGATAATGCACGACGGTGCCGTGCTCCATCCACGGGGAAACCATACAGAGTCCGGATGGGAAACTATCCCTGTCGATTCCTAGGAATTGCAAAATATGCGGGTGATACAAATCTTTCCATACAAGAGCTTCTCGGCAGAATTTCTTCTTCCATTAGATATTATGGACCATGTGGGCTAAGCACTCACCGAGCGAATACGGCGCAGGTCCGAGCCACGGAGGAATTGTCGCATACGCTTCAAAGCAACGGGCCTGTTACCGTGCGAGGCGCGATAAATATCTCCGTAACCCCCTCCAAAGGTAGGATATTCTTCTCGTTCGCTCACTTCCGTTATAAAAAGCGAAGAAGGGAGCCTATCACACGCTTCCGATAGTTTGCGAATGATGCGATGTGCCATCCGACTGTGTTCTTTCGCTGGCAACAGCCCTTTGTCGAGCGTCTAAAAGGTACATCATCAACCGAGATTGTAGGATTCAAAATAACCTACCTCTTGGACGACATCAAGGAAACACTGGGCTGCCTCGCCTTCGAGGCTTAACACGTCCTCTTCGTCAGATCCAGAGCTGAAAATGGACACGAGAAGTGCGGCGATTCGCTCGTCGTCCACTCGGAGGGCGGTTCGGAGTTGTGGGTCGTTTGCAAGGCCAAGTTTGGCAGATAGCTGGTACAAGTGGCATCAGGATATGTAAATGGATCAAGCAGCTCTCTTTACCTGGATCAAGGTTTTCCGGTCTTGGAAACTTTCAATGATAGCATCGACAGGACCATGAGACGCCATTGAAGTTATATAACCGTCCAGCGTCAACTGAAGCATCTTGGCTTCGCTTGGACTTTGACTTCACCAGGTAAGACAGCGAAATTGCTGTAGCGAGCATTTACTCACTCCGGAATAGATGTCCCTTTGAGGAACACGAGTAAGGCCTCATGTATCAAGATCTTCGTCTCTCCATCCATTCCGCGAACGGATCCGTCGAACCGTCCGATGTCGGCAGGCGAAGAATTTGGCGTGCTCACTTCTCGCTAGGCAGACCTGCTCCTGGTGAGTTGGTGGCCAACGAGAGAAAGCAAGTCTCGTTGCTTGTGTGGGTCGGTCGATTGAGAAGAAATCTCGATGAGATCTCGCCGTAACTCGCCGTGAAGTGCGGCAGCCTGCAGGCGATGCAGTTTGTTAAGTTGTATTTGATTGTCCTGAAACGAGTTATTCCCGAGTCGGCGCCTGTTCGAACGGCCGGCGTATGAACATGCACTGCTGTGAACTGCGGAACTGCGAGATGGCAATTGAGCGGTGGAAGAACTCGGTGCTTCACGTGACCGTTCTGCGTTTCTTCCCCAGCGCGCTTGGACCCCGTAGATCAATCTACAAGCTTCCAATTGCTCGTCAAACCTCGGGGGCGATTGAATTCGATTTGTTCGAATTCATCTCTGAGACCTCCCGCGGTATCTGTTTGTAGACACGACCGAGGCAATTCAAGCAACGCGATCCGTATGCCGAGTGGTTCAAAGGTGGGCATCTGAGTGGCCAAAGCCTAATTACAAGCCTCAAGAACATGTAGAACACGGTCCCCGACCGTTCCATCCGTATCTGTGCAGATCGAGGCACGCAGTAACCGAAAACCTTGAAGCCTTCTCGTGCTGACTCTTCGGTTGTAGGCGGCACATTTTGTGACGTGCATGCGTAAGTTCGACTTGCCGCTGGATCGTACGGACTAGACATAACGTAGATCGTATCCCGACCCTGAAAACAACAAGGAGCGCAAGGATATTGTGGTGAAACTACGTAAGTACAATGCAATAGCAGCTCCCGCGTTCCCTCTCTGATTGCATGCAGTCTCGCAGGATCCTGCGAATTATAAGGATGCACCAACAGAAGGAATTCGTCGCGTCCTCGAGATAGTGACTGGCACAGAGATTCCGCGAGGGGCCGTTCTAGAAACCGAGAAGATAGGTGCGCAAGACAATTCGAGTAAACTCCCGTATTTAGATCCATCCAGACTATATTCGTCTTTCCACCACCGTGGCTACAAATGCGCTTTTAGAGCGAAAAGGGCATAAACATGCTCTGTTCATCACTCGCGGATTCAAAGACTTGCTACTTATTGGAAACCAATCGCGTCCCAAGATATTCGACCTCAATATCCGCCGACCGCTCCCTCTATATTCCGCTGTCGTCGAGGTCGACGAGCGTGTCACCCTCGTTGGCTACACTTCTGATCCCAAAGCGGAGGAGCACGCGGTGCAATTTGACGCAGCAGGTAAGATCCAACGCGGCTACCGCGGCAAGGGCTGGGATGGTGAGGGCGACGCCGAGGGCCCCGGTGAGATCGTGCAAGGTCTCTCCGGCGAGGCCGTCCGCATCATGCACACTCCCGACCGCGCAGCCGTAACGCGCGAACTGGAGGCGCTGTACGCCGACGGCTACCGATCACTCGCGATCGTCTTCGCGCACTCGTATACGTACCCTGCGCACGAGCGCCTCGTGGGCGAGATTGCGCGCGCGGTGGGCTTCACGCACGTCTCCGAGTCGGCCACAGCTGCTCCCCATGATCAAGATGGTGCCGCGCGGTGTGTCGTCGACGGCCGATGCGTACCTCACCCCTATCTTGCGGCAGTATCTGGACGGATTCTCAGCGGGTTCGACGAAAAGCTCAAGGATGGCCGGCTGCGCAGTCCCAGAGTCGAATTTATGGGAAGCGACGGGGGTCTCCTCGACTTGGACAACTTTTCGGGGCTCAAGAGCATTCTCAGTGGGCCCGCGGGTGGTGTTGTCGGGTAAATGACTTCCCCTTGCCTTTATTCCGTCTATCTCACACGCACCCAGATATGCACTGACCAGTTGGGACCAAAAGACCGCAGACCGATTATCGGGTGCGTTTCGCCCTCCTGATTCTGCATTTATCTTATTTTTCTCCAGGCTAGATGTCGGAGGGACCTCAACGTGCGTTGCTGTCCGTGCTGTCCTATTGCCCATCTAACAATAATCACAGTGACGTTTCGCGCTTTGACGGGCGATATGAGGTCGTCTATGAGACCACTACTGCTGGCGTGACGATCCAGTCTCCTCAGCTCGACATTAATACTGTTGCCGCTGGCGGGGGCTCGTGCCTCACATTCCGCACCGGCCTCTTTCTCGCGGGACCGCACAGCGCAGGTGCCGAGCCTGGAACCCGCTTGCTATCGGTACTTCCTTTTCTCTTTTCCACATATTTCATTCCTGATTCATTGCAATAGGAAAGGCGGTCCGTTGGCTGTAACAGATGCAAATCTGCTCCTCGGGCGCCTGGTACCCGACTTCTTCCCTAAGATCTTTGGCAAGTCGGAGAAGGAACCGCTGGACGAGGATGCGTCGAGAGTCGCATTTGAAAAGCTGGTAGCAGAGATCAATCAGAATAACGAGAAAGAGCTCTCGTTTGACGAGATCGTCTATGGGTGCGTTCGTTTGCCGTTTTCGTCGTCAGAATATTTATTCGGAGGTAGGTTCATAAAAGTGGCCAACGAAACGATGTGTCGGCCCATCCGAGCGCTCACCGAGGCGCGGGGGCACGCGACGTCTAACCACGGTGTAGGCGTCTTGCTTCCTGCCGAGAGCAGCGCTGAGCGCTGATCCCTTGTCGATATATAGCCTCGCTAGTTTCGGCGGCGCCGGGGGGCAACACGCCTGTGAAATCGCGAGTCTGCTGGGGATTAAGACGATTCTTATCCACCGCTACAGCTCGATCCTCTCTGCTTATGGGCTTGCCCTCGCTGATCGGTGAATACCGTTGCCGCCATCTTCATTCAGAATCTGATTTTACTCCATTTCAGGGCTTACGAGCTGCAGGAACCCTCATCGGCATTCTACTCCGCCAACACGCGCCAGACGCTGGCTGCGCGGCTGGACAAATTGACCTCGGACGTCCGACGGGAGTTGGAACGGCAAGGGTTTGAGGCGGGCCGCGTGCATGTAGAACGGATGCTGAACATGAGATTCGAGGGCACGGACACGGCACTGATGGTCCTGCCCAACGCCGGCGACGGGGACGGGGAGGAGGACTTTGAAGCCGCCTTCAAGCGGGTGTACAAGTCTGAATTCGGGTTCCTACTCGAGACGAAGTCCATCATTGTGGATGATATCAAGGTGTGCTGCGCCTGCTCCTCTTATTTTTTTCTTGGACTTGACACGAAAAAATCAGGTTCGCGGGATCGGAAAGACGTTCGATGATCTCGGTCCCTCTGTCTACGCTGAAGTCTCAAAACTCGAAACACATCCTGTCGATGTAGAGACCAAGGCGGATCGCACGCGCAAGTTCAGTGTGTACTTCGATCGCGTGGGCCGCGTAGACGATACGCCGGTTTCCTCCTAGACAATTTGAAGGTGGGAGATGTGGTGGTGGGCCCTGCGATGATCATCGACAACACACAAACGATTGTTCTTGTGCCCGGGGCGAAGTCTGTGTTGACGAGTAAACATTTGTATATTACGCTGGAGTAAAGTGAGCCCTGATGTAGCGTTAGCGAATGTAGAACAGAACACGAATATATATATGATGCTGCTTTCTTTGCGCGATTTCTCGCCAGTATTGCGACTCTTGATCCGGCTGCTTCCGATACATCCTTGACTTGAACGAACTACATCTGCATAAGCCCAATGTCCTTCCTCCTTTATTGAGGCCTGACCTTATCCTGACCCGCGACAAACATCACCGTAGGCTTCTTGCTCCTCTCCCGCTGTCAAGATATCAATCGATTCCGTCAAGCCTTGACACGACTCATGAACTCTTACTAGAAGCTCCGACTCGCCGAGCTCTGTCGAACTTCGTGTGCTTCAAGTTTCAACGCTTCGCTCGTTATGGGCGATTCATTGGCTGGCTAGTAGCGGTACTGGTGACTGATGGATACGCTTCAAGAGGCTCGCGACCTCGCGTACTTGAAGCCTCGGATGACGGGAAAGGATCATCTATTTTTGTTTACCTACCCACGCTATACTCCAAGAGATAAGAAGCTATCTAAACGGCTTCCTCGTTCTTGACGCTCATCATGACCTCAAACGCTGGCTCTGGTTCTGGCCGGGT
This sequence comes from Mycena olivaceomarginata, assembly GCA_029378375.1. Lineage (NCBI taxonomy): Eukaryota > Fungi > Basidiomycota > Agaricomycetes > Agaricales > Mycenaceae > Mycena > Mycena olivaceomarginata. The sequence goes on from JARKIC010002656.1 coordinate 50,519, forward strand.
GAAAGACCGTGAAGCTACCCGACTAGCAGATGAGAAGCTCCTTGCTACTCTTGGGTATAAACAAGTGCGTGAAGAGTATTTGGACGGCTCATGTCTGACGTATATTGAAGGAGTTTAAAAGAGCCTTTACACCCCTCGAGGTGGGCAGGCTTTCGTGCTCTCGTAGATCCAAGTTGACGGTTTGAAGGTTTTTGGGATTGCATTTTCTATCATCGGCCTTCTGCCTTCGATAGCGTCTGTTTTATTCTATGCCATACCCAACGGGGGTCCTGGACCCGGGATGGTATGGGGTTGGGCTGTTGCCAGCATTCTTATCCTATTCGTCGGTATGAGCATGGCTGAGCTCGCGTCTGCGGCACCGACATCTGGAGGGGTGAGGCTTTGTTTTTTCGGTTATACCAAAGTGGGCTGAATCTCATTTCGTCTTTTAGCTGTATTTTTGGACATACTCGCTATCAAGTCCACGTTGGCGTAACCTCTTATGCTGGATTGTAGGCTGTGGGTTTATTTTCTTCCAATCGAGACTAGTCTGGACGATCCACTAGATGCCAATACCATCGGTTCAGTTGCAGCTGTGGCTTCAATCGATTGGGCTGCGGCGATCCAGGTCATGGCTGCCGTCAACATAGGCTCGGATGGAACTTTCGAGGCCACCGCGGGTCAAACCTAGTTCGTGCACCCATAATTTACGCTTTCCAAAGTCTAATGAGATGACTGCTAGCGGTGTGTATGCCGCTATACTCGTTACGCACACGGTAGATCAGCCTTTTCTTCCTTGCAGTGTAGTGGATTGAACGCCCTTAGCTTGTTTGCTGTCTGGGCACCGCCGTTCTTGCACGGCTGCAAACAGTATATGTGATCTTAAATGTCGTACTCTGCCTTGTGGTTATTATTGCGCTCCCGATAGCCACCCCTGCAGCATTAAAAAACTCAGCGGAATTCGCGCTCGGGAAATTCCAAAATTGTCTGTCCCATTCTCTCAAAGAGGGTACCTGGCTAACGAAGACATTCAGTTAACGGTTGGCCTGATGGTTATGCATTCTTCCTAAGGTGCGTTCAAGGATTTGATGATACTGAATTCCGCAATTTACATTTCTTTAGCTGGCTTTCACCATTATGGACCATATGCTCGTTCGATAGTTCGGCAAGAGACTCACTTGACATACACATAGCAGTAGTGGTAACTTGTTCGATACATAGGTCACATCAGCGAGGAAGCCTCGAATGCGGCCACTGCGGTACCTTGGGCGATCGTCTGCGCCATTGCTATTGCAGGCGTTTTAGGATGGGCCAAATATCTCTCGGCTTTCTGCATGGGAAGCGACCTGGAAACGCTTGCGGCAGCGCTCAGCCCATGGCTGCCATATTTTTAAACAGTTTCGGGGTGTGCCATCAGTCTTTTTTCCATTCGTTCATTAAATTTGCTGGCCCGTAGAAGCGACCAACTTTGGCATTGTGGGCTGTTGTCGTTGTAGTCCAGTACGTCTATATTGATAGTCTTTCTATCTCGACTGACGAAACATCTACAGGTACATGATGGGGTAAGCTCATTTCGGAAATTTCACCCATACTGACTCGACTCTCGAAGCTCTTCCATGCTGCTTGCAGCTAGTCGTCAGGTCAGGCTGAAAACTTTTTTCGGCAGCCCAGATCACTCACAGTAGTGTTTGCTTGTTTTCGTTTTCTAGACCTACGCCTTCTCTCGAGACGGCGCGTTGCCATTTTCCGGCTGGTGTACCGAATGTCCAAGACAACGGGCACCCCCGTAAACACCGTCATTTTGACGCGTCCCTTTCTCTCGTTACTGGCTTACTTGTGTTCGCCGGGCCTCAAGCCTATCAACGCTGTCTTCGCAATTCAGTGACGGCACTGTACGTCGCCTATGCAATTCCCATCGTCGCCAGGTGCATTTCCCTCCTTCTCCATTTAACCGTCGTGCAAACCTCCCTTAGGTTCGCTGGGAAGAACGACTTCAAACCCGGCCCTTTTTCGCTGGGCGTGTTCGTGCGTGCCCAGTTGTCCCAATGTGCGGTTCACTCACGGCACCGCAGAGCCTCCCGTCGCCATCGTCGCCGTGCTGTTCATGCTGTTCATGGGCACAGGTACTCCCCGCCTTTTACACCACCCGTGCGAACGCTGACGCCGTTGGAAGTGTTCCTCTTCCCGACCACCCCGCAGACAGATGTGCAAGACATGAACTACACGTCGTCGTCCTGGGCGGGGTCTCCTTCTCCCTCGTCTGGTACTACGCGCCCGTCGTCGGCGGGTCCATTGGTTCAAGGTACTCAATCAATGCTCTCTGGACAGCGCACTTCTACTCAGCTCTAATCTCTCCTCCTTCGATGCGGGCCTATCGCAAACATCGTCCTCGCCGAGGCCGACACCAACTCGGAGGGAGATACACGACGAGTCCGAGGCGCCCGGAGAAGGGGAAGGAGCAGGTTCGAGACAGGAACCGCATGATGCGGTACATACAGCTGCATACATAGCACAGTCGTCCGTCAATGTCATTATCCTAGACGCGTGCGGCACAGGCTGGTCGTACATCGACACAGCCGTGCGATGGGTTTAGTAGTTATTACAGGATTAAGAGCGATAGAGGCAGAGATTATTGTAGT